>PVKM010008152.1:0-39668 GCA_004027735.1 Carollia perspicillata
AGTTTTTTATATGCTTTTGATACTAGATGCTCATCAGATACATGATTTGCAAATATTTTCTCTAGTTCTGCAGGTTGCCTTTTCACTTTCTTGGTAATGCCCTTTGATACATATTTAATTTTAATGCAGTTCAACTTATTGCCTCATTTATATGAGGTGTGGATGATGACATCCAGTGTATTGTGTGGTGGGCAAGTGCAGAGGAGTTTGTTACAGTGCCTGGTTCAGAGACTGCCACTAGCAGACCCTTTGGGAAAGTTATAAATGAGGGGAATTTCTTATTTTGAACTTCTGGTTTTAAATATTTATTTATAGAGAGAGGGGAAGGGAGAAGACACATCAAAGTGCCAGAGAAACATCTATGAGTTGCCTCTCACATGTCCCTAACTGGAGACCTGGCCAGCAGCCCAGGCATTCCTGACTAGGAATCGAACCGGTGACCTTTCAGTTCTCAGGCTGGTGCTCAATCCACTGAGCTACACCAGCTAGGGCTGGAGGCTGTTTTGAATCTTAATCCTTTCACAGGAATTCTACTTATTTAGAATTAGAATCAGGCATTTCAGGATAAAAATCTCAAAGCATTGTACATCCATCTGATTCTGAGCTAACTTTGAAAATTAGTCATATACCTATCAGTATGGAAATTATTAAACAGACTTGTCTTTTAGTAGTCTTTATTCACTGTCATTGTGTTCCATAAACTTGTGATAGTAAAGGAGTTTTTGCTGAGTTTTATTTTTAAGTGAAATATAGTTTGATCAAAGCTTTTTTCCCTTCCTTTTTTCTACTGTGGTTTTTCTTTCTTCTGGCTCATTTTCTCTGTGACCTCCTGCTTAAGTCTTTACAAAATTTGAAATAGGCCTGTTTTAAGGAGTCTTGTGTAATTTTGCGTTCTAGGGCACCCTTTTGGTGGTGTTTCTGTTTCCTTCCTTGTGCATCTGTGTTTTTAAGGCATAGATCCACTTCAGGCACTTGATAATGGGAAGAGTAAGCTAAAACAGTCTGGTGGGACAACAGCTGGAGAGAGAGGTGTGTGACCTTCAGAAGGCAGAGCAGGTTCCCCGCGAGCTCTGGGGACGGCTCCATGACCCGTTACTCACATGCTCTGTCTGTAGGATCTTCGCCCTGCAGGGTGGTTTCCACGTGGCTTCCCCTCTTGGCCTCTAGCAGAGTGTGGGGAGAACATATCTTCTGATGTACCGCCCGCTGCCTTCTTTCCCTTCTTTCTTTTCAGAGTAACCAGCGGGTCGACCTCTATAAGTGGAAAGACGGCTGCGGGGAAGTTGGCACAACCTTACAAGGCCACACACGCGTAATCAGGTAGGCACCAGCCCCGCACAGCTCCCTGGGTGGTCTCGCTTTGCCATGGTCCTTTGGGGAGTGAGATGGAAACACCCGCTCCTCCCACAACTTGACTCTCCATGTTGTGTTGGCCCTGGGTGGCTCTTAGGTCGTTAGCTTGTACGGAGGTGATGACTTTCACAGTGAAGAGCAGCTGGCCTTTAGGAACCAGCAGCCATGCAGTGTTAACCCCGATCCCAGAAAATACTTGGACAGGTACGGAGTAAGGATTAGGGCCCATTTCTGCCACAGGAAGGAGATGAAATTATGGCAGCAGAATCTCTCAGGGTCACAGCCGGCGGTCCCAGGAGTAGACATCAGGGAGCAGCCCTTTGCCCTTTCCCGGCAGCCGAATCACCCCACAGAGCTCCTGAGTCACAGTCCGTTATCCAGCTACATGGTTGCCTTCACGCGTGGCCCTCCATTTGGCTTCTAGAGTGTTCCTTGATCTACCCGTTCCCCGAGTGCCCGTTTCTGGGTGGGGAAAACTAGTTCTGGGAAGTAGCAGCAGAGAGTGCAGGGTGGTAAAGGGGACTTAAGAAGTGATGGGGAAGGCCAGCCCCCCCGGCCTGTGCCAACTCTTCATGGAGTAACTGCCTTTCTAGGAATGAGGGTGTGCGTAGGGGGACCGGAGGCCCGCTTGCCTTCCTTGAAAGCTGTGTGGCAACATGGCAGTTTGCCACCGCTTTAAGAGGTATTGGGTTTACTCAGCGTACCTGTGGTTGAGTCTAGTTTAAAAAGTGAAAAGTCAAAAATGTTCCTTTGTTTTGTCCATACAGTTTGGGCCTACATGTGTGTGCACATGCACGTGTGTGCGTGTATTAAGTCGAAATGCTTCATTTCTTTTTTGGGAGCACACCTAATGTAGCTGGAGATGACAAGGGGAAGGACCTGAAAGTTTCTTTCGGAGCTCAGTTGAGTCTCGTTCATTCCCGAAGAACTTTGGAGATTCCCCGTGTAAATATGTTAAGAGGCCCATTAACAGTGTCTTTCTGAAGCCACACAGGAGTGTCCAACCTGTGGCCTGTGGGCTGCATGCAGCCTATGATGGCTGTGAATGCAGCCCAACACAAAATCATAAATTTACTTAAAACATTCTGAGTTTTTTTTTTGTGATTACATGTCACAGTGTGTTTAATGTGGGGCCCATGACAGCTCTTCTTCCAGTGTGGCCCAGAGATGCCAAATGTCGGACACCCCTGCCCAGAGATTAAACCTGCCAGTGCTTTGGAGCCAGACTCTGAGTTTTTTTCTCTGCGTTGTTCTGTTCATTTCTGTGTTCACAGCGACTTGGACTGGGCCGTGTTTGAACCAGATCTCCTTGTTACCAGCTCTGTGGACACCTACATCTACATTTGGGATATCAAGTAAGAACAGTTAAGAGGCATCACCACATGGCTGTGGGACAGTTTGGTGCCTTTGTTTTAGAGATCAGGTGTCTTAGAGGCAGACCCCGAGACAAGGACACTTTGCAGAAACATTATTTAGGATGTGAGAGAAATGCCATAGGGGTGGAGAAGAGACGGGTCAGGGAAGGCCACAAATACAGGGCGCATTGTCCGTATATACTGCCGTGTATACTGCCGTGTATACTGCCGTGTATACTACTGTGAGCAGGTGAGTCTAACTGGGGACTGCTAGGCACTACTGTAAAACTTCCTCCTCAGAGCTGTCCCCCACTGAGGGCTAACAGAGTGGGGGTTGGGGGTGCTGTTCACTGTCAGTCATTGGTTGTCCCCAGGGGCCTTAATGCTCTGGCACTTCAGTCTGGTCATGATAGTTTGCAAAATGGGCTTCAGCATGAGCTTCAGCGGCCAGGGAGAGTCCTTCAGCAAAGAGTGTAGGTGCTGGCATTCGGAAGTCAGGCTGAAGTTGACTGAGGTGGCACGTGACGGTGGGGGAATTTTGATGGGCACGGACACACACGTGTCACAGCAGGCAGTGCTACGAGACACATCTGCTCAGCTCTTTATTGCTTTGTGGGGCTTCGGTTTCCCATCGTAAGAGGGGGCTGGGAGCCACCTGGAAAATGTTACTTTTCATGGGGCGAAGCCCAGGGGCCAGCACCTTGTAAATTCCTTTTTCTAAATTTAAGTTTAAATTTAAAACATTTGTTATTGTCTTTTTTCCATTACCATTTATTCCCCCCATACCCACTTCTACCTCCCCCTCCTGCCCCCAAAGTCACCACCCTGTTGTCCATGTCCATGAATTTTCTCTCTTCTTTTTTTCATTTTTGCTTGATCCCTCCACCCCACTACCCTCTGCACAGAGCTGTCAGCCTGCTCTCTATCTATGAGTCTCTTGTAAATTCTTAATAAACGTCTATGCCCCTCTCCCTCTGTAGAGCCAAATTCCCTTTACCATAAAAGTTAGGGGTGACTGACTGGAGGGTATCATAGAGTCCCCCCGTGGGACACTTTTCCCCCTCACAGAGCTGCTCTGCTCCCAAATGGCAGTGGCTTTGTGGTATTTTACACTGAAAGGTGGACTGTAGGTAGAAGACAAGCCAGGTGTTGAGGTATGACAAATCGACAGACCAGTGAAGGTAAGGGTGTGTATAGCTGATTTTGCCTGCATTCCATGAAGATTAGTACTGCACCAGAGGGAGGAAAGGAGCACAAATCCAGGGAAATGGAAGAGATAAGCTCTTAAAGAAGCAGAACCCCCAGGATTACTACCTAGTATTCCTCTCTCTAACCTTGAAACAATTGTTTTCATAACTTAAAGAGGAAAAGACACCGAAGCGAGATTCCTTTTCAGGTTTTCTAAATAGTAAGTTTAAGCTGCAGATTTGCTTTGTCTGGCCCTCCCAGCCCTGGGGTCCTGCCCAATTTTGTCATTTTACCATTCGTAGGGAGAGCCTCTCCAAAGTCTTCGTTTTATCCAGGAGTGGGGTTTATTTATTTTTAGAGAGAGGGGAAGGGAGGTAGAAAGAGAGGGAGAGAAACATTGATCAGCGGCTTCTCATACGCCCCCAGCAGGAGACCTAGCCTGCACCCCAGGCCTGTGCCCTGACCGGGAATCAAACAAACAGCCTTCAGTTAGCAGGATGGTGCCCAACCCACTGAGCCACACCAGTCAGAGCCAGGAGTAGGTTTTTGTTTTTGTTTTTTTTTAATTATGGTTATAAAACAAAACCAAATTTACCACCTTCACCATGTTTAAGCATACAATCAATAGTGTTAAATATGTTCATGTTGTTGTGCAACAGGTTTCTAGAACTTTCTCATTGTGCAAAGCTAAAACTTTGTACATATTAAACAACAGCTTCCCATTTCTTACTTCCCCAGTCCCTGGCAGGGATTCCATTCTATGGAATCGGACAATATTTGTCCTTCTGTGACTGACTTTTTTTGACTTAGCATAATGTCCTCAAGGTTCATCCATGTTGCATCAAGTGATAGGATTTCCTTGATTTTTAAGGCCTAATAATATTCCGTTGTGTGGTGACACATTGTTTATCCAATTAGCAGTCAATGGACAGTTGGGTTGCTTCCCCCCTTGGCTATTGTGAGCATCAGAGTAGTTTTATTTTTATTTTTTAAAAGATTTTATTTATTTATTTTTAGAGAGAGGGGAAGGGAAGGAGAAAGAAAGGGAGAGAAACATCAATGTGTGGTTACCTCTTGCACTCCCCTGACTGGGGGCCTGGCTTGCAACCCAGGCATATGCCCCGACTGGGAATTGAACTGGTGACCCTTTGGTTCACAGGCCTGCACTCACCACTGAGCCACAGCAGCCAGGGCCAGAGTAGTTTTTCATTCTACCTTTGAAATGCTCTTGGGAAGGTTCTTGCAGAGTTATGTGTCCAAGACTGTCCCCTTATTCCATTAGGAGAAGTGATGTCAGGAAGGTATTCAAATACCTTTGGCTTTTCTGCTCCTACATTGGGGTCACCCAAACCATGCCAAATCATGTAATTCATTTTCTGTGGATACAGCTATATGATTTGAAATTCATACTCAGCCTCGATTGAAGTGACTGACAAAGTTCATCTACCTGGAGGAAGACAAGCTTCTTCCCTCCCTCCCTCCCTCCCTCCCTTCCTTCTTTCCTTCCATCTGCAGAGGGAGACAAGCTTCTTTTCTTTCTTCCTTTCTCCCCTCCTCTCCCCTCCCTTTCCCTTTCTTTCTTTGTATGTATGTATTCCTCACCTGAGGACATTTTTTCCATTGCTTTCAGAGAAAAAGAAAGAGAGAGAGAAACATTGACATGAAAGAGAAACTCTGATTGGTTGCCTTTTTGTATGCATGTCCACCAGGAATTGAATCTGCAACCTGGGTATGCGCCCTGACTAGGAATAGAACCCACGACCTTCTGGTCTATGGGACAGTGTAGGAGAGAAGCTTCCCTTTATGCTCTTTTTAAGGCCCTCACATTCCCACTGAAATCCAAGTACCTGCTGAAAGGAAAGTGCAGAGGGTGAAAAGCACCAGGTGGATGTGGCGTATGATTTGGGCATTTGACTTCGGGCTTTTGTATTTCAGAGACACAAGGAAACCTACCATTGCACTGTCTGCTGTAGGTGAGTGTATTCTCCCCCAGCTTGTCTTGTTCTTTCCCTTCCATTCGTGCCCTCACACTGACTGCCCTACGTCGCACAGTTCATCAGAGCTAAGTAAAATTGTGAACCCCATATTGCAAGGGGCTTGCTTGCTTCAGGCTGCTCTTAGAAGTTAGACTGCTTTTGAGTTGTGGTCAGAAACTTACTTCACAATGCAAAGACAAAAACCAAATTGATTTGTTTTTAAATTCTTTGTTGGGAAAATTTCAAATGTATATAAAAAACAGAATAAAATAAAGTGTCTTGCGTTCATCATCCAACATCAGCAGTCATCAACATACCCCCAATCTTATTTGATCTTTATCTCCATCCCCTGTCCCACCTCTCATCCTGTCCTCTTTGGGATTATTTGGAAGGAAATCTCAGGTATCCTATTATTTCATCAACAAATATTTTAGTAAGTACTTTTTTTGCAAGAGAAAGAATTCTTTTAAAAATACTATTTACATATCTAAAAATATTAATGATAGCTCTTTATTGTCATCATACATTTAAGCAGTATTCAGATTTCCCCAATAGTCTCTCTCTGTTTTCTTGTTTTTTTAACAATTATTTGAATCAGAATCCAAGTAAAGTCTGCACTTGTAAGTGGTTGATATATTTCCCATCCTTTTTAATCAGTAGGGTTCTTCTCTCTCTCCTTTTTTGGTTTGTTTTTCTTTTTCTGCAGTTTGTTTATTGAAGAAACCAGGTTGTTTGTCCTGTGGTTTCCCCACCATCTAGATGACGCCGATTGCATCTCCATGGTGTCATTTTATATGGACGCACTGAATCTTTGAAATTACTTTCTGGTCTTCCTGTTTTCACTGCTCAGTTGGAATGGACTGCTGTTGGGGTTCTGCACCTGGGCTGTTGCGGAGTGTGCCCACTAGGTCCTGAGAGTCGAAGCTGGGTGTAGACCTGGTGTACCTTACTCACAGTGATGGAGTCCAGTCCTCAGTATTACATGTTGGCATCCTTGATGAAAACATGTATTATCTGTCTCTTAAATCCTGCTTGCTCCTTTGTACTTTCTTGTTATATTTAATTCCCATTTGCTGTTTGCTCCAAAATGGTTACATGATTCTTCTCTTTTCCCCTCTACCTCCACACCTCCTCATCTAAGGGCTGGATTATCTGCTCTGTGAGGTTAGGGACCATGTCTCTCTGCTTCAGTGCTACAGACCCGAGGGGATGCTTTGTAAGTGTTTAAGTGGAGTCAAGCCCATGTGTCTCTATGCTAAGGGCTTAACAATTCTATAGATCTGGGGGCCCCCCTGCCTCCCACCTTTTAGGCACTTCTGAGCTCAGACATAGAATGGTCCACAGATGTGGTTGCAGAAGACATCCAACTGAGTAAAAATACACATGGTCTGTAAATGCCTTGATTACATTCCTCTGACTTTGTAATTTCCACTTAATAAATTTCCAAGTTAGATTGGTCATAGAGGAACTATAAAAACAAAGCTAGTTCTTTTTTTCAGTCCACTTGTTTGAATTGTCTTCTTTTCTGTTATAGGTCCTTCTGAAAAATAGGAGTGGGAGACTTCTTTCATTTTTGTACATAAGTGAGGTTCCTCAGTGGTAGCAAAGCTGCTCTGGGAAAAAAGAGGCATCTGAGAGGCTTGTAGACCTTCGTTAGCTGCCCCATCCAATATGCCCTGAGAATTGCAGCCTTGGATACTGCTGCTCCCCACATCTGTGACCCCCAGCTCTCTGGGAGCTCTCTTCAGAGCGGGGAGTCAGTAAAGACACGTCTGTGTGTGCTCCTGAGTGCTGTCTGTGTCTGAGGACTCATAGTCTGGGACCTCTGTGTTACCCTGGTGTCACGATCCTAGTACAGCAGGGCGAACGAGGGGGCTCCCAGAATCTCTGGGAGGCTTCCTGGCCTGACGGATCCCCCACTGGGAAAGGTACTTTCTTGGAACTTTTTTTTAAAACTCACCCAAGGATGTGTTTACTGATTTTGGAGAGAAAGGAAAGGAGAGTGAGAGATAGAAGGAGACATTGATCAATTGCCTCCCATATGCACCCCATCAGGGATCAACCCTGCAACCTGGGTACGTGCCCTAACCTGGGATCACCCCGCAACCTTTTGGTTTATGGGATGACAGTCCAACCAACTGGGCCACCTGGCCAGAGCATTTCTTGGAACTTTTCAAGTCACTGTCATGCAGAGATGAAGTATGTTCTTGTTACTCATTCTCTAGCTGATACTGCTTTCTTATAAACGAAACAAAACAAAACACCCTGGGTCTACTAAGTAATACACTCCCTTTCTTCGTTATAAGGGGTCTCCACCACTTACTCTTAGATGTCTTATGATGCCTTGTGTCTCAAGGGAAAAAAACACAACAAAAAGACAAATACCTTCACCAAAACGAAGCAGAGATAAGTCTTGGGCCTTAACTCTGTTTCCTGTTAGATTCTGAATGTTTGTTTTATCTGTCATGCTCCCCAGACTTCTTGGATCACGTTGCTCTGCAAAGCCCAGGTCTGCTGTCACCACAGCAGTTTATTATTGTCCTCAGTAATAAACACCCACCCGAAGGGAGAGCTGTCAAAGCAGAAATATCATGTAGTATCTGAGCCAGAATAACAACAGGTGGGAAGGAGGACCATTGTTTGGTTCTAGTTTAACCTAACTTGATCGTTTTTAAGAGTCAGCCTTAGTTGCTCTTACGTCCCAGTTTTCCACGTTTCTCACCCTCTTCTGCCATCTTACAGTGTGCCTCCTCTCTTGAGCAGTGACTCCTTTGTCACTGTTGTTCTTTGCATTTGCAAAGTGGGAAGGGCCTGCATCCACACAGGGCCTGGGTGTTTCCTATGCCTGATTCAATGCAGGGCCAGCGGCCGTGTCTGTCCACGGATGGCGGGGAGGGGTAACCTCTGAGGGCAGAAGTGGGCAACACTCGGGCTTAGTTTTCATCAGCGCTTCAGCTGTGGGCTTTGTTTTTCAAGACTGTTTCTCAAAAAAAAAAAAAACAAAAACAAAAAAGGTAAGGAGTAGGCATTGAGTTGAGGCTCCTGTGGGTGGAAATTCAAGTGTGGTCATTGGAGATGATAAAGGCCAGGTTGTGTGATGAGTCAGTTACCAACCAGCCACGTTCAGCTTCTCTCTAAGAAGCTGCATTTTCTGCTCATGCTGCTTGGAGGTAACCTATAGATTTTTTCCCAAGGGAAGTTATTTCCTCAATTAGCAGACTCTTATCCTGTTCCCAGGTGTTATTTAATTCATTGATTTTGTTGGCTTTATTTGAACTTCATGGCAGAATTGGTGCAGTTACAGAAACTTGAAGGGTTGTGTGCTTATTTCCACCCGAGCTCATTATCCAGCGCCCCTGGATGTGCTGCCCTCCGGTTCCGAAGGCATTGAGAGCAGCAGCTTTCTTCCCCTGATTTTTCTTTGCAGCGGGTGCCTCACAGGTCAAATGGAATAAAAAAAATGCTAATTGCCTTGCCACCAGTCACGATGGGGACGTACGGATATGGGACAAGCGGGTGAGTAGTCTCTCTTTTCCCCCCAGTTGGCCTTTAATGGCTCCCAGAGGGTACGAAGAGGGTGTTGTGAGCAGCAGGACCTGTCCTGAGTCTAGGGTGCCCTATGCAGCGCGGCAGATTGCCATGTTGAGACCACAGTCCCAGGTGACGTTTGCTTCCTGACCTAACTGGTGTTGAAGGGAGATAGGGAAGTGAGGCCTTACGATCAGTGGGTGAGAAGGTGAGCTTGGCCTGACTGAAGTTAGTCCCATTTTGCTGCCTCCTAAGTGTGATATCAGGTGAGTCACTACACTTCTCCAAGGCTCTGTTTCCTTGTTTTTAAAGTAAAGATGATGATAGTGAGTGTATCATCGAGGAGGGCAAGCCTGGGGGACCTGGCGCTCTGCTAGGATGGTCAACTGCCCCAGACTGCAAAGTGAAAACTAGTTGTTCTGGGACATACACCATCCTGAATATCTCGGGTACAAATCACTGAGGCACAGAGTTCTCAGCTGCATAAACAAATCCTCCCTTAGAAGCCTAGCTGTCCTCCTGGCCTCCAAAGAGCCTGCAGACCATGTGTTCTCCCTGCAGCAGCTCGTGTGACTGACAAGCATGAAAGGTGCGGGCCCTAGACGGCCGTTGTAATGGAAAGTATGTTGACCTCAGTGACAGTGATGCAGGGAAGGGGCCACGCCGTGTCTGACTGCCAGACGACTGGGTAGTGGTGCGAAGAGCAGTGGGCTTCTGTGCAATCTGGGGTCTAAATACCGCTTCCTGCTTTGTGGAACCCTAGTGCTGGAGATCCTCAGCCGTCGTGAGGAGAATCTACTTTGGGGTTTTCCTGAAACTTGTTCAGGGACTGTCCCAACTCAGGTGTTGGCTGGAAAGCCTCAGTTTTGTTTCTGGCTGCCCTGCTCCCTTTCCCTGCTAGCAGGGAATAAAGTCTTTCAGTTGCAGAGCAGACAGGGAAGTGACGCAGAGACTGGGGGTCTGCTGCCCTGGGTGCCAGCACCTGCTGGGGAAGCGGCGTGCTGGCTGAAGCTTTCACTAAGGTAGCTGTCACTAAGCCTCAGGTAGCTCTTAGTGAGAAGGTAATTCTATACTCAAACTGGCAACCCTTCGGTTTGCAGGCCGGCCCTCCATCCACTGAGCCACGCCAGCCAGGGCTGTAATAGCCATTCTTCTATCCTCTTTATTTCGTAAAGTGGCGATTGGTTTTATTCCTTTTGTCACTAGCATAGCATTTAAATATAGTGAATGGTTTAAATAAAACATGTGGTCAGTCGTAGTGCATCCCTGTCTGCTACCGACTGTGTTCAGAGTCATAGGCAGAGGAACTCTGTCAGTACCTGTTTTTCAGAATGGTACCTGTGTTCCTAATCTTGTGGTATGTACAGCCAGACTCTTCCCTCCCACTCTTCTCATTGGTCCACTGATCACCCTGGCTGCCCTCAGCAAGCCTTTTATCTATTTTGTTTAAAAGATTTGAACTTCAGGTTTGGCGGTTAATGCATAGGACGTCTGCTCAGACGGATTGTAAACCTCGTCGGTTGTACTTCTCCGGCACTTTCTAGAGTCAAAGCAGCACAGACGGCAGCGAGCCTCAGAGGCTCTGAGACGTGCGATATCAGAGGTGCTGCTGCATTTTACCCAGGCTCCTGTGTGGCTACTAGTACTGACGCTTACTAGGCATTTATTAGGCACAGGCGTTGTTTAGGAACTTTGTGTGTATTGGCTTCTTTCTCTTTATAACTAGTCTTTAAAGTAGGTACTATTTTTATCCATATTATACAGATGAGTAAACTGAGGCACAGTTTGTTGCTAGGATTTAACTCAGGGAGGCTGGTTCTGGGGACTGTACTCTTCAACCTCAGAGATTAATTTCTTTTCCCTCAGAGACTGTTAATTATAGAAGTAATACATGCTCTTTGTAGCAAATATAAAAGAGAAAATAAAAATCATTCATAGTCCTATTACCCAGAGACAAATGGTAACATTTTTTTAGATTTTATTTATTTATTTTTCAAAAGAGGGGAAGGAAAGGAGGTAGAGAGGGAGAGAAACATTGATGTGTGAGAAACAGCCATTGGTTGCCTCTCGCACGCCCCCCGCCAGGCTCTTGGCCTGCGACCCCGGCATGTGCCCTGACTGGGGATCAGACTGGCGACCTTTCGGTTCCCCGGCCGGCACTCGATCCGCTGAGCCACACCAGCCAGGGCCAAATGCTAACATTTTGATACTTTATTTTATTCTGCCTTTTTTTTTCTTTTTTACCGTGGTTTATCCTATCACATACATAGTTATATATACTTTTTCATTTAACATTACAAGATGCATTTCCTCATGCTGTAATCTCTAAGTATAACTTTTTTCATTTTTCTACGTATAACTTTTAATGACTATATCATATTGTATTGGATAAATGTATTATAATTGATTTAAAAATTTTAATTATTCTCAGTTATTATTTGTATTGTTTCTGGTTTTCTGGTGTTCCATATAATACCAAGATGAGCATCTTTTGTGTCTAAAGCTTTTTGTGAATTTGGACTGTTCCCTTAAGAAAGGAACATTTTAAGTCTCTTCATAAAAATTGTCAAATTTTATTCCCAAAAAGGTTGTGGTATTTTATATGTACACTCTCAGTGATAAATGCAGACTCATTGCATTATTATTTATAGATATCTTCTAATTTGATAACTTAAAATACCTTTTAATTTTTTTAGAGATTTTATTTAATACTTTTAGAGAGGGGAAGGGAGGAAGAAAGGGAGAGAGACATCAGTGTGTGGTTGCCTCTAGTGCGCTCCTACTGGGGACCTGGTCCACAACCCAGGCATGTGCCTGACTGGGTATCGAACCAGCGACCCTTTTGTTTGCAGGTTGGCACTCAATCCACTGAGCCACACCAACCAGGGCTCTTTTAATGTTTTAATGCCTTGTTTTGAGGTTTCCTTTTGAGCTTGTTCATTTTATATATGCTTATTAATCGTGTATTATTTTCTTTTGAGATGGGTGTTCATTCTCTTTTGGGGGCTTGGTCTCATTAATATTGGCAGTTTTAGCCATTGGATTGAGGTGCATCTGTTAGGATGTCACAGTCCCTCTTCTTAGGTGGTTGTGAGGAAGGGAGGCAAGAATTACAGACTGAGATACTAAAAGGCAAAAGCACCCATTATCTCCTACCCTTCATTGAGGCCACGCAGGGGCTGGAGCAGAAAGAAGTCAGGCTCCCAGGCCCATGAACAGAGCATGTGTGAAGGAGAGCTGGATAAGTATTGTTGTTGTAAACAAAAACAGTGGCTTTTTGAAAATAGGGACAGTATCTGTAGCAGTTTTGTATTTCCACTTAGCACCCAGCAGACTGTCATATGGTAGACACTCAGTGAAGTTTTTCTAACTCGCCGACACTCAGTGCTGAACCTTTGCAGAAACCCAGTACGGCAGTGGAATATCTGGCAGCCCACCTCTCCAAAATCCATGGCCTGGACTGGCACCCAGACAGCGAGCACATTCTTGCTACCTCCAGTCAAGACAATTCTGTCAAGGTGAGTGGTACCCCATTGGGGAAGCTGGGGAGCTGTGTTGGGGAGACAGCATTGTCCTCTGGAGGAAAGCTACAGGATGTTAGTATTATGTGTGTGTTTCAGGGGTTCACGTGCATCTTGGGGAGCTGAGCAAGCAAGCCTGGCGAAGTAGACCAGCAGGAGTGAGGTAGTAGCATGTATCTGATGTGGCTCCTGGACTTCGGTCCTTTCCCATTGTGAAAGGAAGTCAGAAACAAAAGCTTTTAAAGGAAAAGACATTTACTGGCAAAGCAGTTGCCAGGAAGTCAGATTTCAGAAGGACTGGCTCAGCAAAAAAACAAAACAAAAACAAAAAAATGCCCCCAAACCCCACAACAGATATGAATGTAAAGGAGAAAAGCCCGCAGGCTTGTTAAGGTTACCAAGTTTACGATTAGTCTCTCGGGGGCGGAAGCCAGCAGTTCTCTCCACATGATTGTTGTTTGGGCAGAATCACGACATCTTCGGACATCAGCGTTGCAGGAGCCAGGAACAGAGTTGTTTCATTAGAGCCTCTAACTTACAGGAAATGCTGAAGGTTTTATGTGTTTTGGCGACCCTATTATTTTTGGTTTATTTCAGAGTGTAGTGTTTCTTGCTGTTTGTGTTTCTTTTGACGGGGGCGGGGTGGGGTGGGGGATGTGATGTGCCTCCTTATCAGAAAGGATGCAGGGCGCAGAGTCAGCCTTGCTCTGCATTCCTCCTTGTGGTCAGGTCTCTGCCCGGAAGGACAAGAGATGGGACCACAGAGATTTGCTTAGCAATTTTGTGATGCAGCATCATTAATATAATGCTTCGTTTTATTCAAACAGACATGTACTTTTTGGTTTTGTTAGCAAAACTAGAATCCTATACTATGGCTTAGAAGTTAGCTTCTGTCTTGAGGTTTGTAAATCTCCTAGGATTTTAATTTACATTTATGTGCCAGAAGTGTTTTTTTGTTTGTTAGTTTTGGATTTGGATTTTGTCCCCATACCCCTAACCTTTAAAAACTAAGGTTTAATTTTGCTAATTGTCATGCCAGTCTTTGTAAATGAACACAGATGTACTTCTCTCTGACCTGAAAAGTCAACAACTGAAATGCATTCATAGTAATACTATTGTACTTGTAGATCATTAACTAGGGGAGGTTGAACTTTGCTTTTATTTGCTAGTTTTTCACATATGGACTTGATAGTAGGAAAGCATTGTAATGAACTAATTAAAAGTCTGGAGAATGCCAAGCATACCTAATTGTTTCCAGTTTCCCTTCTTTTGTAAGTTGAGAGAGTAAGTTATAGTTTACCCTGTAGCCATCTGGGAAACCCAAAAGTAGTATAGAGGGAAAAGACATCTTTTAACAATTTTTTAACTTTGAACATGGGGCCTGAATTTGGCAAAAAAGAGTTGTCAGATGAACCAGAATTATCGCATGCCACCTCTTTATAGTCACACTCTCCTCCGGCCCCACCTTCTGCCAACCGTGGTCTGTTCTCCGTCTCTGTAGTTTTTGTTCTTTTGAGAATGTCATTAAAATGGAATCGTGCAGTATGTAGCTTTTTGAGGTTGACTTCTTTCATTCAGCATAACATCTTTAAGATTTGTCCAAATCATTTTAAGAATCAGTGGTTCTTATACCTTTTATACTATATTTCATTATCTGTTGACCCGCTGGATGATGTTTGAGCTGTTTCCAGTTTTTGGTGGTTGTGAATAGAGCTGCTGTAACTGTGCGTGTATAGACGTTTTTGTGATTAGAGATTTTCTGTTTTCTGGGTCAAATGTGTAGGAATGGAATTGCTGGGTCTTGGAGTAGGTGTGTGTTTAACTTTTAAAGAAACTACCAAACTTTTCCAGATTTAGAGATGGGGGAAGGGAGGGAGATAAACATCGATGTGGGAGAGATACATCGGTCAGTTGACTCTCATGTGTCCCCAACTGGGGACCTGAGCCACAACCCAGGCATGTGCCCCGACTGGGAATCGAACCGGCGACCTTTCGGTCTGCAGGCCCGTGCTCAGTCCACTGAGCCACACCCGCCAGGGCATGTTTTTGAAAATAATTTTTAAAAATTTGATTTGAGAGAGAGAGAGAGAGAGAGAGAGAAATTGATTTATTCCACTTACTGATGCATTCATTGGTTGATTCTTGTATGTGCCCTGACCATAGATTGTATGTGCCCAAAACCCATAGCCTTGGCACTCAGGGATGATGCTCTAACCAACTGAGCTCACTGGCCAGGGTGAAAATAATTTCTTAATACCTTAATAGTTCAGAGTTTCAGCCTTGGCCCTCCTGCCTTCGGCGCTCTGCCACCCTGGGCTTTCATGACAAGTACTCGAACTCTAAGTGTATTTGTCTCTCCATTGAGAGCATAGGCACCTCTAAGGTAGAGTTATACCTGGCTCCCCTTTGTGTAACTGCAACTTCAAGTTCTACAACTTCCGTGTAGGAGTGGGTGAATGAGGGTGTGTGTGTGAGTGGGTTGGTGGGCATGCAGACTGTCACATAGCCACCTTTTTCCTGTGTGACCTTGGGGAGGTTACATGGTTTAGTAATTTAGCTTCTCCATTTGCAAAAAAGATTCATAACATCCATTATAGGGTTGTTGTAATGATTTAATGGGATAAAAACTTGAAACATTTGTCTGAAGTGCAGTAAGTAGTCAGTACATTTCAGCTCTTGTTATTGGTTAAATTACCCTACCTGGTGTAAAAGTGATACAGGTTGAAAACATGTCACTCCCACCTGTCTGCTAGAATCTTGTTTAGCAGCAGGCTGGCAGGGATCTGCCCCAAGGGTGGTCCTCTTGACGTCCAGAAGTTCTCCTGTAAAGATGATAAATGGGAGATGGAGCTTTTCTTTGTCTCTGTCACAGTACTGCAGCTGTGGGGGCTAACTGAAATGCACCTTTAGGGCAGTGGTCCCCAACCTTTTTGGTACCAGGGACCTGTTCCTTAGCTCACTCACCCACCACTCACCTCCTGCTGTGCGGCCCAGTTCCCAACAGGCCACTGGCTGGTACTGGTCTGTGGCCAGGTGTTTGGAGACCCCTGCCTCAGAGGACAAAACACATTGAGTTCTTATTTCAATAGTTGAGTTTATTTTTTAAGAGATCTTATTTATTTATTTTTAGAGAGAGGGGAAAGGAGGGAGAGAAGCATCGATGTGAGAGAGAGACATTGATCAGCTAGTTCTTGTATGTACCCTAACTGGAAAGTGAACCCAGACATGTGCCCTAACTGGGAACCAAACTGGTGACCTTTTGCTTTGTGGAGTGATGCCCATCAAACTGAGTGAGCCACGCCAGTCAGGGCAGTGGTCGAGCTTTTTAATGAATGGCATTTATTTCACAATTATCCTGCTTTCTTTCTTCCAGTTCTGGGATTACCGCCAGCCTCGGAAATACCTCAGTATTCTCCCTTGCCAGGTGCCTGTCTGGAAGGCCAGATACACTGTGAGTGTGACCCCCGTCTCATGCTGGGGGACTTCCGTCTAGGCTCAAGGGCCCAAGGGCCATTTCTTACTTTATGAGTCTGTTTTCTCTTTCTTTCTTGATTTAGGGGTGGGACCAAAGGTGGTCATGGTGGCATAAAAGGTGTTATCTAACTGTAGTTAAAAATTTGTCCTTGGAGTGTTGGGTAGGAATCTGTACTGGCATTGCTAACCATGGCTAGACTGGGGAGCTAGGCGGTGTGAAGGTGGTCCCTAACGGCAAGGGAGGAGGGCGAGTTGGAGGCAGAGGGCTGAGGGCTTATGGTCAATGGATTGTGATGGGAAGAGCTTTGGCTTTGGATTCAGAAGACCTGGGTTTGGGGCCCAGCAATGCCACTTAATTCCCCCCCCCCAGCTTTCCCCAGCCATGATTGACATGTGGCGTTGTGTAGGTTCCAAATGTACAACGTGTTGATCGGATACATGTGGTAAAACAATTATTGCCTTAGCATTAGCTAACACCTCCATCACATCATTACCGTTCCTCATCAACTTTCAGGTATATGATATAGTGTTATTGTGTTTAGTCACTATACGGTACATTAGAGCCCCCGAACTTGACCACGTAACTGGAAGTTTGTACCCTCTTGCTAACATCTCTTCTTTCTCACCCCTCAGCCCTGGTAACCGCTATTCCACTTGCTGTTTCTATGAGTTCAGCTTTTCTAAAAAAAATGTTATTGATTGATTTTAGAAAAAGAGAGGAGGGAGGGAGAGAGAGAAACATCATCATTTTGTCGTTCCACACATTCATGCATCACTTGGTTGATCTTTGTACGTGCCCTGACGGGAATCGAACCTTGCTGCAACCTTGGCAGGTCGGGACGGCGCTCTAAGCAGTTGAGCTCTGCCCCGCCAGAGCTCAGTTCAGCTTTTTCAGATTCCACGTGTAAGGATACAGTACAGTATTTGTCTTTTGTCTGACTTATCTCACTTAGCATACTGTCCTCAAGGTGCATCTCCATTGTGGTAAGTGGCAGTATTTCCTAGTTCTCATGGCTGAACAATATTCCATTATGTGTGTATGTATATATGCGTATATATACACACATACACACACACACATGCACACACCACCCCCACATTGTTATCCATTCATCCATTGGTGGACACTTGAGTTGTTTCCATATCTTGGCTATTGTGAGTACTACTGCAGTGAGACATTGAATATTTGTGTGGCCTTGGGCAAGCAACTTGATGTTTTTGAGCAGTGGTCTTCTCCTTTGTAAGATATGAAGAATAATTTTCAGGATGCCTTCTCTTTTTAATTGTGATAAAAGCCACCGTTTTACAGTGAGCAGTTCAGTGGCACTTAGTACATGCACAGAATGCCTTCCTTTTGAAAAAATCGCGCATTATAAACCACAACACGCTACAGATATAGGGGTGTATTTGACCTCCAGACAATACTTCTGCTGCCAGTTTGATAGCTGCTGCTCAGAGGTAACGTCCTTCTCTTAGTGTCAGTTGGAAAGGGAGCACAGGGTGAATAAAGCTGCCTTTGTCCATTAAGGAACTTGTCGCCCTGGGGCCTTGCGGAGCCAGAGGAGAGTTTGGGTGTTAAGTAGCTTTTGCATCTGGGAACACTTACGGGAAACAGATGTTCTTTTTCTTTTTTGCTCAATCCCTTCATCCCCCTCCCAGCCCCCAGCCCCTGTCCCCCCACCCCTGACAGCTGTCAGCCTGCTCTCTATCTATGAATCTGTCTCTATTTTTCTTGTTAGTTCTTTTTTTCATTAGATTCCACATATGAGTGAAATCGTATGGCGCTTGTCTTTCTATGACTGGCTTATTTCACTTAGCATAATGTTCTGGTTGTTCTTATGAATTAAAACACTTCTCTGGATTAACATGTTTGCTTTAAAAAAATAAACAGAGAAGTCCAGGAGTGCTGCCAAGAGGGGAGGTGTTGATAAACGTGCTCTTAGGTAGGGATGGTTTATTCCTTAAAGAACAGTGTCTGATTATCAATCAGATGGGCTCCTTAGCTACCCAGCAGATTGGGTGTAGGTAAGAAAACCCGTCAGACGTCAGACTTAACTGGAAGGGTTTTGCTGAATAGCTGTGGTACCGGAGGCCGTGGGGAGGTTTTGCTTCAGGTGGATGCTATGCCCCTGATGCATCTCCACCAGACGGGCATTATGCTTGCTGCTCTGGGCTGTCCCTGAGGGTGTCTCGCATGTGCACTCCAGGGAGGCACCCATAGCAGGAGCTGTGGGAGAGTGGCTAGGATTTGAAACAGTGTGTTCCCATGTGCAACAGAGTCATTTGCTTATTTTAAAGATTTTTAAAGTTCTTCAAGTATTTGGCTGAGCTTTATTTTCTTTTCTTGCTGTGGTCCCTCCCAGAAGCAAAGAAAAAGAAAAAGTTGATGTGATGGTCAATTTATGGTAATTGGAAAAATTTTCCCCAGTTGGATTGGGACCTTCCTTCCATCATCCAATTTATTCTAGGAAAGAATTCCAGCTTAGTTACTGACACAATATTCCCTGGAAGAGTCACCTGCTTTTCCCTTTCTGGCCGTAGCCTTTCAGCAATGGATTAGTGACGGTGATGGTTCCCCAGCTGCGGAGGGAGAACAGTCTTCTCTTGTGGAATGTCTTTGACTTGAACACCCCAGTCCATACCTTTGTGGGGCACGATGATGTGGTTCTGGAGTTCCAGTGGAGAAAGCAGAAGGAAGGTGAGTGCGAGCTAGGACCGCCATCTGCTGTCCTTTTGAGCCTTGCTCACCAGCGCTCGGTGAGGGTTGGCTCTGTGATCCAGTGAGGAGGGCGTCGAAACAGGGCTGGGTTTTAGGAATGAGAGAATCAGGGGTCTGCCGCCTTTAATCACAGGCGAATAAAGGGGTGTGCGGGCTGTGATTCTTCTCCTGAGTTTCCTCTTCTCTTAGGTACAGTGTCGTCTTTCCCCCTGTGTGGAACAGGTCTGTACAGAATTGATAGACTTGCTGTTGGACCATTTCTAGGGCTGAACACTCTGGGGTCACTACCCTCAGAAGCTTCTGGCAGCCCCTTGCCACTCTGTCGGCAAGGGAGACTGGAGGTCATCACTGCCCACCACATAGTCCTGGTCTCGTCACAGACACATCGTAGTATTTTACCTCCCATCTCCTTGAAGATAAGTTTGGTCAGATGACCTGATTTGAACACGAAACATCAAACATCATGTGGTCGCTTCTGGGTTGAAGTATTAACAGCCAGTGTGCAATTACACGCTCTCATTGCCTCTGCCGCGGCAGCTGGTGAAACTCCGGGTGGCGATGCTCCGGTCAGGAGTGAGGATGAGGTCGATGGTAGAGTTGTAGAAGGAGCACGAAGTCCTCGCCGTAAAGCTGCTGAGTTGTGGTGGTGTTTGTTTTTGCAGCTTCATCAGCCGGCCCTCACTAACGCAGGATCAGCAGTCCAGTGGGAGTTACAAAGCCTTCTGCCTTAGTTTCTCCACCAACTCACCTTATGGTTTTAGTTGCAGCCTCTCTTTTCTTGAAATCTTCCTGCCATGCTCGTGAAATGTTTTACAGAAGCCTATTTCTTGGTCTTCCCACATTGTAGAAGGAAAGCCAGGCAGTGGAGTGGTGTGACTTGTCCAGAGCCCAGGAGAGATCTCTGGTAGACCTGGGGTCCGAGCAGTTGTCTTCTTACCCTCGCTTGTTTGTGACACTCACAAACCTCTTCCAGGATTTTTTTTTTAAACAACAGCCATTAAGTCTTTTTTATTGTTGACACCCAGGGTCATTTTTGAAAGGACTCTTTTGATCATCCTCTTACTTTTCCTGTCTTTATTTCCCTAATCTCTCTTGCTTCTAGAAACATGAGTCTGCTTGGTCTTTACCCCATTAATTTGCATGCGTGACTTTGGCTTTTGATTTATTCTTGTGCATTTTGCCTTAGTGAACAGATGATGTTAATTGCCCCACTGTCTGGCAGGGAGAGGTTGGACTGTAGCTTCGGATAGAAATGAAAAGTGTTTAGTAGCCAGTTTTCAGTTATCTATAGCTATATGCCAGTGGGATGAATTGTGAAAATTGGGACTGTCTAGCCAGTAGTGAAGTTTTGAGTACAAGTTATAGGTGTTTTATTAAATTCCTTTTTATTGTGAATTTTTAAATTCACAAGAAAAAATTCCTTTTTATTGTGAAATACATCATCCATCTAGAAAATTGCATAAAACACATAGAATTTTAAAAAATAATTGTAATGTGAAAATCTATGTAACCACAGCCAAGGTCAAGGAAAAGAACATTGTTGGGACTCCAAAAGCTTTCTGATTACAAGCCCCTCTCTTTCTCCAGAAGTAAACATTATCCTAGTGCTTATTGTATAGTGATTTGTTTTTATCTTTTTAGCCTTACCACCCATTTTTGCATTCCTCAGAATTGTTTAGGTTTGCTTGTTTTTTAACCTTTTGTGAATGTAATCATCCTTCATTTATTCTTATATTTTACTTTTTATATTTATGGCCATATTTCCTTTGTTTCTACTGGACCACCTAAAACTCTGGTTTTGGTTCTCACTGTGGTGCAGGAGCTTGCAGAGAGGTGGGAGAGAGTCAGGGTGTTGTGGCCAAGGGAAGAGGGAGCCTCGTGAGGGCGGTGGCAGCCCTTGGTTTCAGGTATTGCTGAAGGGCTAACATGCAGAATAGGGAACAGCACTTAATTGTGTACAGAGGAAGCCACATAACCATTAAGAGAGGAGTTCCTGAGCCAGATTGAGGATAGAAGCTAGATTGTAAGTAGCTAAACAGAGGCAGCAGGACTGGTTTTGTGAATGAAGGAGCCTCCACTGGCAAGGAGTAGGCTAGGCTGACTGGCAGAGGCTGTTGTTGCTCTATTTGAAGTCAAGGAAAAGACCCCGGAAAGGGAGTATGTGGGACAGCAAGGGCCTTAGAAAGTGAGATGGAATAGGCTGAAGGCACAAGTAGAGGAGCTGGGTTTAGAAAGGACTTAGGTGTCACTTTTTTCAAAGTCAGGGACATGAAAGGAGGCCAGATGGGGAATAAGCAAATTGGTGCCATGAACTTGAGTCTAGATGGTGGAACTCATAACAGTAGCTCAGAGTCATTTCTGTCTTGCTTGGTTTGCACAGGGGCATGGTAAAACACGGACTGAAGGCAGTGACAGAGAAGGAAAGGGACTTTTGTCCCTCATTCACCCTGTTACCTTGGATGGACTGTGGTCTCTGTTTCCTCAGTTTCTCATCTGTAAAATGAGGGAATTGGGTGGGGAGGGAATTGGGTGAAATTGGTTCTAAATTCTTCGCTCCCTGAAGATGCGTGGAGATTCTAGATAATTACCCGACATGACATGTCCTGACCCTTCATAAAGCACTCTGAGCCTTTCAGAATAATGTCCCTTTGACCAGACCTGGTATGTGAAAATTAATTTGGTCAGCTCAGAACATTAAAGATTTATTTTACAAAGAGATGCATGCAGCTTTTTACCAAAAATTATTTTAAGCAGTAAGATGTCATGATGCATTTAAAACAATTCATTTTACAAAAATTGTATTCATCCCCAGCTGCTCTGGAGCATATAAAAGAAGAACATTTGTGGAGGTGAAAGTTTAATGTGACATTAAACCCCAGCGTCACTCCTCACCTGCTAATTTGCCAGTTATTATTTCACTTCATTTAAGTTTCTGCTCAGATGTGACTTCCTCAGGGAGTCCTGTCTAAAAATAGCTCCCCCATCAGTCGTATGCTGTGGGTTTTTTTAATAACACTATCACTACCAGAAATTTTATTATATATTTATTTGCTTGTCAATTTCTACCATTGGAATGCAAGATCTATAAAGACAGAGATTATTGTATCCATGCTATAGTCCTAGTGGCTAGAACAGTGCCTGACATATAGATGTTCAATAAATATTTGTTGAATGGATGGATAAATGAACGACTCTCACTCCATTGCAAACTAGCAAAATTGGCGTTGAATCCAGAAAAATTTTCAGGATTTTTATTTGGTGATTTCCAGGGTCCAAGGACTACCAACTGGTTACATGGTCCCGAGATCAGACCTTGAGAATGTGGCGGGTGGATTCCCAGATGCAGAGGGTATGTATTCATTGCTGTTGTGGAGGAATGTAACCAGATACAGTGCAAGCTTAAAAAAATACAAAATGTGGTATTTGTGGAAGTTAGAGGATACTGGGTAGGTATTTAATAAATACTTGCTGGTTGGCCCAGTGGCTTGTGCCTGCCACACTGAGGCTTTGCAGTCTTCAGAAGCCAACTTCAGTATTCAGCACTTAAAGGCTGAAAAACCTGGATGTCTTTTCTTCTTGCCTCCTGGTATAAGATGGTGTGGGTGAGCAAATGGCCCGTGGGCTTCATTTCTTTGTCTTCTAAATGGGCTAGGAAGTTCATCCAGTGCTTAGAACCTTCTACGTCCATCAGCGACACCTGTTCTATGAAACCTTTTCCAGTTTTTGCCCCATAGTTGATATCTGTTTTTTGTATGAACCACATGGTACCTGGTATGAACCACTTTGCTCTGCCTCATGTCAGGGTTCTGTCTTCTCATTTGGTGGCTGCATTTCTGAAGGCAGGACCCTTGTGTCACTTGTATTGCCTTCCCCACAGCAGTCTGTACAGAATGGGTAGAAAATGCTGGGTAAAATTTGCAGCACTGCTTAGTATGAGCCGTTCTTGAGCATTTTGGTCAATTATCATTACCTTATTGCCTTTTAAATCTACTTGCTCCAAAAAGTACCATTTGCTCTAAATGCTCTGAAGGTTATGATATTTTTTGGGATCGTTGAATAACTCCATCAAAGCTTAGAATTTAAAATAATGTTTTCTGAGGCTTGCATAAACTATGAACAGGATGAAAAATTCCAGGGTAGAATAATAGAATCTATTCTCCTGTATATTTAACCAGGGAGAGTTGGCAATGGATAAAACCTATATTGATTGTATCAGTTTTTGTCTGACAGATCTATCCTTTGTGATTCCCATTTTAAGTCAGAACTCGAACCACACACAATAACCATTCCCACTGGCTTCTCTAGACCTCGATCTTCTACCCTTTGTTGCAGCTTTGTGCAAATGACATATTAGATGGTGTTGATGAGTTCATCGAGGGCATTTCTCTTCTGCCGGAACCAGAGAAGATCCTTCACACCCAAGACACAGATCACCAGCACAGCTCAAGCCACGGAGAGGAAGAAGGTAATTGGTCACACTGATGTTGTAGAGAAGGTGCCCTCTATACAGTTCCGAGCTGCAGAAGGTACCTGAGAGCTGCTCTCTGGCTCAGTATTAAAGATGCTTGCCAACAACTGAACCTGTCTCTCTTGCCAGTCTTAAAGGAAGACCCCCTGAGCAATCTGCTGGAAGAGAAGAAATCAGATCAACCAGGACTGCCTCAGACCCTGCAACAGGAGTTCTCCCTGATCAACGTGCAGATCCGGAATGTCAACGTGGAGGTACTCCGAGCTTAATGAATTGTCATCTCTCCTGCAGATCGTGTGGATGGCAGTTGTTGGGAGAAGGGACTGTTTCAGCTATGATTTCAGCTAGCAAATAGCTTTGCTGCTCTAACAGAGAAGTCTCTCTATTTTTTTATGTCCTAGATTTTCTAAAGAAACTGATACTTTACAAATATAGATATTTTTTCCTAACCATATTACTTTCTCATAAGATGAACTAAGGGATTAATTGATGCGCATGTGTGTTAAAAATCTTAGATGCTCCAATGCCCGCTTTTACTGTATGTGAAGATACTTAGATCTGGAAAGGCGTAGTGATTTGGCAGGTGGCTGGTAAAGTTAATGGCAGGGCTGAGTTTGGAAGCCAAGCCTCCTGACTCATCAGGGCTTTTTGTGCTTTGTTGTCCAGTGTTCCCTTAAAGCTGGTTGTATCTTTGATGATTTAGAGTCATAGTAAGAATCTGTAGTAAGTGACCAAACCTCTTTGTTCACTTCACACATGGAGAGGTTTACTCTTTTCCTTGTGGGCAGATATCGAAATTCTTGGCTTCAGAGAATTCTCTTTCTATATAAAGGAGTTTGAAAACTTAATTAGTTTTTCTTTTGCTCAGATTCAGTTAACAGTAGGCATGGATATGTACACTTACAAATGATCTAATTTGGCCTTTAAAACAACTCTTGGATAAGTGCTTTTTATCCCCACTTTACCAGTGAGGAAGTGGAGACCCTACAGGGCGAAATGACTTGTCCAATGTCAGCAGCTGTTTGGTGGAGGAGATAATACTTGGATCTGGGTCTCCAGATTTCCCCCACCTGTGGCTCTTTTCACTGTGCTCCAGGTGTCTTCTCTAGTCTAGCTGGCAGCACAAGAAATCCAAAGAGTAAAGGATTCTTAGATTAATGGGTTATCTGTATCAACTCAGTTTATACGCCCTTGTCCCAGTTGAAAACAGTGCGGATACCTGGTGATCTAGTTTAAGAAGGAAATCTTGATTCCTTTCCCCAGAGTGCTTTTTAAAATTATTGTGATATAATTCACACAGCACAATTTACCCTTTTAAAGTGTATAATTTAGTGGTTCTCAGCATAGGTTGTGTTGCACTGAGATAGCCAGGTTGCGCAGTTATCACCACCGTCTAATTCCAGAGCATCTTCACCACCCAGAGGAAACCCTCTGTCTGTTAGCAGCTGTTCCCCACACTCCCCTCTCCCCAGCCCCGGCAGCCACTAGTCTGGCCTTTTCTATGGATTTTCCAAGGAGTTCTTTTCAAATTGAGTCAGGCATTTAACTTCTTCCTGCTTTATTTTCCTTTCTCAAAATAATATGTTTCAGTCTACCTCACAACTTTAGGATGAAGCTCTAAGTCAGAATTCTTTGAACTTACTAAGTCGATGCTGGGGGGCGGGGTGGAGGTGGCAAAGGATATGGGGTGAGAAGTGGAAATGGAAAAAGTATAATAAAAAAAAGAATGAACTTTAAAAAAGAGGAAGAGAAAATAAATTGATGCTAAAATTAATGAGTTGTCCAAATCTTCCAAATTAATTTGTTTTTAGAGATTCTACCTTCATGTTTGGAGATTCAGGAACTAAGATCATTCAGTTAGCGAATTTAAGTCCATTTGCATCTAAAGAGCCTTTCTGGCATGTCTCCAGAGTGGTTGTCGATCTGTCCGTTGCAGATGGACGCAGCGGACAGGAGCTGCACGGTGTCCGTGCACTGCAGCAACCATCGTGTCAAGGTGCTGGTGAAGTTCCCCGCGCAGTACCCGAACAATGCTGCCCCTTCCTTCCAGTTTATCCATCCCACCACCATCACGTCCACGATGAAAGCCAAGCTGCTGAAGGTGGGGATGCGCGTTCACCTATTCACCTTGCCGTGTGTTCAGGAGCTCTGCTCACGAGCATGAGCACCTGAGTTGAGCAGCAAAGTCGAACGAAAACGCCGATCGCTGAGATTTGGAAGTCATCTGTCCTGGCACACTGCAGTGTTAACACTTGTTCATTTTGTGTGGAATGCGTTAGAGCACTGGCTCTTGACCTTTTTGGGTCATGGACACTCTTTGAATGTCTAGAGAAAACTATGGACCCTTCCTAGAAATATCTGTACAATGTTGCATATAATTTTGGAAATATTAGAGGTGAATAATATGCAGTTCTAATTATATACAATCTGTTCAGAGATCACATTGAAACTAAATATTAATCCCAGGTTAAGAGCCTTGCAATATAATTTCATTTATCTGATAGCAACAAGCAAAATGTATTCTGAAGATAAAAGATAGTTTATTTTATTATATTTTTATCCTCACCCGAGGACATTTTCATTTGCTTTTTTAGAGAGAGAGAGGGAGATTGAGAGGAAAGGAGAGAGAGAAACATCAGTGCGAGAGAAGCATTGATTGGTTGCCTTCATACGCTCCCATACCAGGGATCCCTGCTGGACTGGGGATCACACACGCCTGGACCGCTACCCAGTTGTGTGCCCTGACCAGGAATCAGGGTTACACGCACCTGTAACCATAACCTCTAGGTTACAGGACAATGCTCGATCCACTGAGCCACACTGGCTGGGGTGAGAAAAGATATTTTATGATCAGGGAAAAAAGGCATACAGTCATTTAAGAAAGTCCATTCCATAAAAGAGACAATGCCACCTTCGAGAGACCCTGAGTGTGTGAAAGGATGGCAGTGCTGAGTGGGGAAGGTACAGCCCGGCATCTGGTCTGTACCCTGCAGGTTCAGAAAGGCAACTGGTCAGTTCACGCAGAGCAAATCAGGCAGAATTCCTGTGAGGAAGCCCCACAGGCTGGGGATGACACGCCTCTTCAGTGCGAGCAGCATCGCGCGCAAAGTGACTGAGATGTCCTGACAAAACCAAGTTCGCCTGAAAGCTGTTCACCTTTTGCCTGATTTGTCTCAGATGCACTTCATCTTCTTGGAGTATGATCTGTAATACAATTTTTATTTTATTTTTCAATTAAATTTATATTGGATGTTGTTTTTAGTTTCAGGTGTATAGCATAGTGGTTATACAATCACACACTTTACAAAGTGTTCTCCCCTAATATTTCAAGTATCTGTCTGTCATTGCACCTAGTTATGTTATGTAGCCAAGAAATTTTTCAGATATCGTAAGGATCTCTGAAATGCTAATTACTCAGGTTTTGTGGTATTTGATATTTGTGCTTGGAATTTGAATATTTCATTGTCTTGTTTAGGCATACAAAAAACATGTTTTTCTTTTGGTTATAAAAATGATAGGATTAGGAATGTCTTTAAAGTTGGATTTGGCTGGTGTAGCTCAGTTGGTTGAAGCATCGTCCCGTAACTTGGAAGGTCTCGGCCCAGTCAGGGCACGTGCCTAGACTGCAGGTTCAGTCCCCAGTTGGGTGTATGAGAGGCAACTGATCGATGTTTCTCTCTCATATCGATGTTTCTCTCCCTCTCTCTCTCCCTCCCTTCCCCTCCCTAAAATCAATAAGCATGTCCTCAGGTGAGGATAAAAGTAAATAAATTTTAAAAAATGTTTAAAGGTTGAATTCAGTGCTATCTAATAGAAATAAAATGCATGCCATATGTAATTTTAAAATTTCTAGTAGCCACACATAAAAAATTTTTAAGTAGGAGGTTAATTCCAATAATATTTTTACTTAATCTAATATACCCAAAATATTAGTATATCAACATGCAATTAACATGAAAATTAACAATATTGAGACAATTTACTTTTTTTTGTATGACGTCTTCCACATTGGTGTGAATTTCACACTTAACAGCACACCTCAGCCCCGACAGCCACACCTCACAGGCTCAGTGTGCCTATGTGAGTGATGATGTCCGTGTTGGGCAGCGTGGGTTCAGTCTGCATGCTTGTCTTCATATGTGTATGTCAATTTATACAGCACGTGCCTTAAAAGGATGGGGTTTGTATTTTTAAGCAACCAAAAAAAGGATACGTTCCAAATTTCACTAACATGAAATCTGTTCCCTCGGCTTATATGAGTATGTATCACTCAGAGCGATTTTCAGTTTAGCCCAGAGGGTATTACTTCTACAGTTCTGAGATTTCTCACGGAGCAGGGGAGGGCAGGGGAGGAGGAAAGGAGTGGAAGTCACTACAAATAGACTATTCATTCCATTGCTAGAAATGTGCCATCTCAGAACCAGCGTGAGTGCCTGCCCTGACTGAGGAAGGGGCTTCTCGAAGTGGGCTCAGAAATGAACCTTCTCTCTGAGCCTCTGGAGGTGAAAAGTAGGATGTTGTGTGGGAAGCCTCAGGCACGGCCATGTTCCAGTCTGCCTGTGTCTTCAGTGCTTCCGACTGCTTTGAAGAGTAGGAGTGAATCAGGAGAAAGTATGTTTGCTATTCTTGACCTTGTTTCGTGCCTTTTCCAGATCCTGAAAGACACCTCCCTACAGAAAGTGAAACGCAACCAGAGTTGTCTGGAGCCCTGCCTGCGCCAGCTCGTCTCCTGTCTTGAGTCTTTTGTGGTGAGGTTCTTGTGCCAGCCTAAGCTTTGGTGTTTTGTTTTGTCTCTTCCTCCCTCAGCTCCTGGGCACTCTGGTTTGTAACAATGGACCTTTATTTTGTAATTCAGCTCTGAGACAGGTTGTGGTTTTTAGTCTGTTGGTTTTTAAATTTCAGAATCAAGAAGACAGTGCTTCCAGCAACCCCTTTGCACTCCCAAACTCCGTCACACCCCCCTTACCCACGTTTGCCCGGGTAACCACTGCCTATGGGTCATACCAGGATGCCAATATCCCCTTTCCTAGGACTTCGGGGGCCAGGTTCTGTGGAGCAGGTTGGTCTCTTTTTGGTTCTCTGATTCTAGACTCTTTAAAAAAGATTTTTATTTATTTATTTTTAGAGATTGGGGTAGGGAGGGCGAAGGAAAGGGAGAGAAACTTCAACGTGCAAAAGATATTGTTTGCCTTTCGCATGCCCCTAAATGGGGACCTGGCCCACAACCCAGGCATGTGCCCCGACTGGGATTAAACCGGGGACCTTTTGGTTCGCAGGCCAGCACTCAATCCACTGAGCCATACCAGCCAGGGCTCTGATTCTAGGTTTTGAGAGAGAACAATTTTTCTTCATTTTTTATTTCCTGAGAACTCAAAAGACTTCTGCAGTGGTGTTACATGGTTCAACACCAGCTGGTGCCTGTGGACACGTCCTGTGAATGTTCAGCAGAGTTACTGTCTTGACAAGTGAGAATCTGAGTCTTCCTCAGAGTCCTGATTCTCAGTAGGGAGCAGGCCCCCTAGCCGGGTGATGTAAAGTACTTGTGAAGACCCTTCAGACCCCGTACATCCCACCTCTCCTGGATTCTGGAGATTCTGACCTTTGTCCTTGTTAAGTATGGCTGCAGGCGTGGGCCTCTGCACCTCACAGAAACGTGCTCTGTCCTGCAGGTATATTGAAATAGACAAAAGATTGGCCAGTGCTGCCTTAGGATACCCCCCATCTAGCTCACTGACCTTCATGTGCACATGTGATGTCTTCTTTGTCAGGGTACCTGGTGTACTTCACAAGGCCTGTGACGATGCATCGAGCAGTGTCTCCGACAGAACCTACTCCGAGGTGAGTCTGGGGGTACAGATGTAAGCCACATTCCTTCGTGAAGTGGGCGGACACCTGGGAATGACCACTGAGTTTGTCTTTGCACAACTTATTTTATCTTTAGTAAATACCTATTAGGTTTATTTGGGAAAGATAAGATTCATTAAATGGCAACTAAGCTTTCTACTGTGAAGTTATGACCAAACCACTAGAAGGAATAGCTTGATAAAAGCTGTTGTCAAAATAAGGCAAGTTTCTTTTAATGTGCTTTCCCCTGTTGCTAAGATAGTATTTGAGCAGTAAATAGAACAAGAAAAATAGTAAGTGATCGTCTGGAGCCCCAGCAGTACCGTTCCACTGCTGGCGCGAGTGCAGTGCGCCCACCTTCTTTTCAACTGTGCGAGTAGTACGTGGGAAAAACTCAACAATCAGGGGCTTTAAATTAAATTATGAAAGCTGTTCTTTTTTTTATTTTAAAACTCATCCCAGGGAAAGCCACTGTTAATAGACTGATGTGTGTGTTTTCTGTTTCGTCTTCATTACTTTCCTCCCTTTTTTGAGAGGCACTCTAGTGTAGCCAGTGGGAGTACGGACTTTAGAGAGAGAGGGAGAGGGACATACCAGCGTGAGAGGGAAACATCGACTGGTTGCCTCCTGTACGCACCCTGACCGGGGACCGAACCCACAACCTAGGTATGTGCCCTGACCGGGAATGAAACGGGTGACTTTTGATGGACAGGATGACACTCCCGACAGACTGACCCACCTGGCCAGGGCAGCTCTGCAGTTTTATGACCTGAGGACTGTGCTTGATTTTCCTCAGCAATAATCGGGGATGACAATGGCACCTACCTCCTTTACTTTGAAGATTAAATGAGTTAGCTCGTGTATAATGCATTTAGAATGCTGTTCTAACTGCATTTCTTATTATTACTACTTTCTGAGAAAAGTTTTTATTAATAGTCTTACTGAGATGTAATTCCCAGAGTATACAGTTGACCCATTTGAAGTGTGTAACTGAGTGGTTTTTAGTATGTTCACAGATATGTGCAGCCATCACTGCAGGCAAGTTCTAGAACATTTTTGTTATTCCAGAAAGGAACTTCATGTCCTTGGCTGTCACTCCTCCCCCCAGGTCCCCTATTCTTTTAGCCCTGGGCACACACTGTGCTACTTTTGGTCTATAAAGGTGCCCATTCCAGACATTTCATATAAATGTGAAATGTCACAAAGGACCAATCATACAGGATGTGGTCCTTTGTGACTGGCTTCTTTCATCCGGTATAATGTTTTAAGGATCATACATATTATAGCATGTATCAGTACTTTATTTTTTTGCCAAATATTCACATATATATATTTCACATTTTATTTATTCATTCATTAGTCAGTGGGCATTTGGGTTATTTCTACTTTTTGGGTATTATGAATAATGCTGCTATGAACATTTGTATACAAGCTTTTGTGTAGACATACATTTTTGTTTTTCTTGGGCATTACCTAGGAGTGGAATTGCTGGATCATATGGTAAAGTTGTTTTTTTAATTCAACAAACTTTATCATTTAGAGCACTTTTACATTCACGGTAAAATTGACTAGGAAGTGTAGAATGTTCCCATATATCCCTGTTCCCCTCACCCCCCCCACACAACATCCCCCATAGTACTGGTTTTTAAAATTTAAATATGGTAAGTTACATACCATAGACTTCCGGTTCTACAATATGGTGACCATGATAACTTCTAAACCCTCCTGCTACACACTTGAATGTATTGGTGTGATATTTTAGGACACTCATGAATGAAAAGCTGAACTAACAAGAAAGGAGATTGAGTCAAGTGCATGAGCACTGCTGTCCTGGGAGTTTGCCAGTCTCTGCAGTAACGCAGGCAGATGAGACGTTGGCCCTGCAAGAACTAGGAGTGAAGTGCTGGAGACCGCTTACATTACACTGGGCTCCTTATTTGAAAGATTGGACTGGAAAACAATCACTCTCAAAGGAAAACAAAAATATATATATATATGTCTGAACTCCAGATCAGAGGGAAAAATGCTCCTGTTAGAAGGTTTTTCATGCTAACAGTATTTTTTAAAAGATTTTATTTATTTATTTTTAGAGAGGGGAAGGGAGGGAGAAAGAGAGGGAGGGAAACATTGTATGGTTGCTTCTCACGTGGCCCCCACTGGGGACTGGCCCGCAACCCAGGCATGTGCCCTGACGGGGAATTGAACTGTTGATCCTTTGGTTCGCAGCGCACGCTCAATCCACTGAGCTACACCAGCCAGGACCTAACAGTGTTTTATTGAGTTATAATTTACAGTACAAAATTGTGAAGTGTATATCTTGATGACCAAGCACCCAGATCAAGACACAGAGCATTGCCTTCACCCCGAAACTTCCCTAGTCACTTTGCCCAGAGGAAACTGCCACTCTGACTTCCGTCATTGTCATTTACTTTTGCCTATGCTTGAATTTCATCTAAATAGACTATGCAGCATGTGCTATTTTAATTTTATTTTTATTGTTTATGCCGTTGCAGTTCCCGCTTTTTTCCCTTTCCTCACCTCTACTCAGCCCCACCTTTCCCCTCCCTAAACCAGTCCCCATATTGTTGTTCGAGTCCACCTTTCTGCATAAATGTTCTGTGGTTAATCCCTCCACCACCTTTGATTTCGTGTGCCCTCCCTCCTCCCAGCGTGTGCTATTTTATGTCTGGCTTATTTTGCTCAACTTAATGCTTTTTAAATTAATCCTCATTGTCACGTGTACCCATAGGTTCATTGAATGAAAATAATACAGTTTGTTTATTCACACACATATTTTCTGTGGGCCTACAAATATAAGTCCTTTTATGGATGTGTGTATGAATTTCTGTACCTAAGGAGTCACATCCCTGGGTCATAGGATAGTTGTGTTTTTAATTTTATTAGAGCTGCCAAAAGAGGCCTGTGCCCAGCGTTTGTATTGTACCATTTTACATTCCACCAGCAGTGTTCTGGAGTTTTGGTGGCTCCACGTCCTCTCCAAAACTTGGCACTTTCCATTGTTTTAACTTTAGCTATTGTGGTAGGTGTGCAGGATTATCTCCTTGTGGCTTTAGTTTGCATCGCCCCTGGAGATGACTAGTGACGTTGAGCCAGGTTTGTGTGCTGATTGAGCATCTGGGTGTCTCTTAAATTTGTGTCTGTTCAACTATTTTGCCCACTTTTTTGGGCTATTTCTTTGTATTCATTAATTGTTAAAATTTTTAAAAAGATTTTATTTATTTATTTGTAGAGAAGGGGGATGGAGGGAGGGAAGGAGGGAGGGGGACAGAGAGAGATAGAGAGAGAGACATCGATGTGCGAGAGAAACATCGGCAGTTGCCTCTCACTCCCCCAGCCAGGGTCCTGGTCTGCACCCAGGCATGTGCTCTGACTGGGAGTCAAACAGTGACCTTTTGGTTTACAAGCTGATGCTCAGTCCGCTGAGTCGCACCAGTCAGGGTTTATTATTTGTTTATGGTAGTTTTTCATTTTGGTCAAGTCCTTTGCTAGATGTATGTATCGATTTTCTTTTAATCTGTGGCTTGTCTTTCTCCCTCCTTAGTGATTTTTGACGGATAGCATTTTTAATTTTTATAAAGTCCAATTCATAAGTTTTTAAATTTTATGGTTAATGCTTTTGTGTTTTGTCTAAAAATATTTGCCTACCCCAAGGTCATGAAACTATTCTTCCATGTTTCCTTTCAAAAGGTTATAGTTTTAAATTTCTTATTAAAAATCTATAATTAATCTCAAATTAATTTTGATAGGAACTAGAAGTCAAAGTTTACTTTTTCTTCAGTAGAGGTATATCATTGATCTAGCACCATTTACAGAAAAGATTTTTCTTTTCTCATTGTGCATCGCTATACTTGTTGAAAATTAGTTGATCATGTTTGTGGGTTTATTTCTGGATGTTTTTCCTTTAATCACTTGGTCTCTTCTGATGCCAATACTACTCTTACTGTAGCTATATATAGTAAGTCTTCCAATCTGCCTAAGTCCTCCAAGTTTATTATTTTTATTTAGGATTGTATTGGCTATTCTAGATCCTTTACATTTCTATAAAAGATGCAATAGCTCATTGGTTTCTATGATAAAGCTCAGACTTTGATTGGAATTGTTTTGACTCTATAGATCAGTTTGAAGAAAATCAATATCTTTACAATATGTAATTTTCCAATCCACTAACATGGAGTACTTTTCTGTTGTCTTGGGTCTTCTTGAATTTCTCTCAGCAATATTTTGTATTTTCAGTGCACATTTTTTAAATTAAATTTGTTTCTAGGTATTTGAGGTGTTTTGAGGCTATTGTAAATTAAATTTTTAAAATGTTTATTTTCCAAATGTTTGCTTCTAATTTATAGAAATACAGTAGGTTTTTGTAGATTGACCTTGTATCTAAATTCATGTACTAGTTTTAGTAGTTTGTAGATTCTTTTGAATTTTTTATGTATGTGTATATAATCGTAGAAACATTCTCTGCTTCTGCAGATAAAATGTGTTTCAGTTCCAAAAGTTCTCTTTGGCTCTTTGTTGAAGTTTCCATTTTTCCCCATTTTGTCCATCTTTTCTTCCTGGTTTCACCAAGCGCTAAGAACAGCACTACTTAGAAATGTGGAAGGATTGAAGCCAGTGTGGGTAATGTTGCATTTTCAACCGCAGATCTCTCTCGGCCTTGTCCGCTTATCATACTGGCTTGATCGCGCCAATGAAGATCCGCACAGAGGCCCCTGGGAACCTTCGTTTATACAGTGGGAGCCCCACTCGCAGTGAGAAGGAGCAGGTCTCCATCAGCTCCTTCTACTACAAGGAGCGGGTAAGCAGCAGAGCCACAGCCCCTGATTCTTATCCCTTCCCCGGATTCTTCTTTGTCTTCCTGCCTGCCACGCTCAGCAGCTAAATTAGTAATCTCCTCTCATTTTTCACTTTCATAAATAGTTTGTTAAAGACCATTGTTTGGTGCCTTTCCGTTGATTTTAACTGCTGTAAATTGTATGTTGGGGGGATGTTAGTTCTTATAATCCATAGTCTTCTCTCCATTTAACCCTGTTCTTGTAATCCCCATTCATTAAGTTGATTCTCATGCTTTCAGATAGAATAATTTAGCGTCAGGTCTTCCTTGGTATTCCTATCTTCATCAGCAACTTAAGGGGTATTTCTGAAGGCTTGGGATCTTGATATATTTGGAACTTCATATCTGTGAGAAATTTTAAGGTTGATCTCTAAGAGGTTTTATAGTTTTTCTAAGTCTACACTGACGTACCCATTTGAATGGACCATTTCATGTAAAAATCATCTGAACCTGTCCTTTTGTTCCTGGGTTCTCAAAGAACTCATCCCTCAAGTATATTGAGCTGCCAGGAGCCGTTAGTGACAGCAGTGTGGATGTTGGCGGAGTGTAGGAAGGACTCTGAGAACTCCTTCTTGTGCGATGGAGAGCCTGGCTTAAACGGGCTTTTAACTGACATGATGTTTGAGCTACTCACAAACTCATTTCTTATCGATTCTTTGTTGCTTTCCTCCACTAATTAGGAAATGATGGGTTGACTTCCATTAAAAATTTTTAACTGAATTATTTCAAATAATCCAATTTCTAGTACGTGTTGGAGGCGTCTTCACTTTGTTTGCAGCATACTGTCTAATCTTCTGGGTTCACACTGATAGTTGGCCCTCTCTGACTTTGTCAGTCAAAATAAAGCAGGCTCCAACTTGGGACCTCTCCTAATGCAGAAGCATTTGTAATTCCTACACCCATGGTCTTGATGGTCTGGCCTTTTTTACTATAAACAGCATAATCATAAAGAGGGACCCAGGAAGGAGTGTGGCATTTCAGTTTGGTGTGGTTCCCACTGTGCTGCTTCTCTGCGGAAAATGGGCTGTGATCATCCCTGAGGATGACATAGAGAGTGGTCTTTAAGTTTTACTTCAGTCAGTGAGCAAGTAAAATGGGGGAGACACTTTCATTATAACTTTACATGAAACTTTTATATGGCTATATAACATACAGACAGAAAAGATCAAAAATCATAAGCATGTAATTCAGTGAATTAGCAATCATACTGGCCAGGAAATAAAACATTACGAGAACCCTAGAAGCCCTGGGGGAAGGAAGGCATGTTTCAATGGATGACATAATAATTTTTAGGTTAAATCAAATGAAATTGGTGATATTTGACTATTCTCAGTCTTAAAGAAAAGTTTCAGTTGATTCAACCTAATAAAACATTAAAATGAGCAATTCGGTTATTTTGTGGAGAATTTGAAATGAATTCATCTCTCCTTGCAGTTGTTCACGCCCATCCCATTTACATGGGGTGAGGAGGGGAATACAGCCCTGATGCTGCACAGAGGCCTTCTTCTCTTCCTCATGGACGGCAGTATGGTTTTGTGCCTTAAGGAGTCTAGTTTCATGGGTTAAATAATATCACTTCCATTACTTTTGTTCTGGAAACGATTCCAATTTTTCTAAATTTCCCTGTTTGTATTTTCAGCCTAGATTTTTGTCCTACATATCTGTATTCTCTTTTAGATCTCTATCCCTGAGATCTTTAAATAACATAAAAGAAACTAACACAACTGCCTGAAAGTGTAAGAGTGACGGTATTGTAGCATGTTTTGGCAATTACAAAAAAAATGTGGAGCCATTGGGGATCATTGTCCCTTGCTCTTGTTTTTGTGTTCTAACCGGCCCTGCTTAGCTTATGTTGTTATAATAAGCTAAATGTTCTCCAGATGTAATTCCATGGTTGCTTCCAAAATTTTTTAAAACCACAAGACACCTTTTACAGGAAGTTAGAAAACACAGAGAGATGCTATCATTCATTTGATAACTGGACCGACTATTAAAAGTTGATGAAATATTGCTTATTCTAAGGGTAAATTGGAAGGCCCAGAACTTCTGAGAAACATTAGGCATTACCCTGTAAACATTTAAATTTTTTTTCTTTAAAAAATTTTTTTACTGAGAGATTTGTTGTTGTATTTTAACATTTTTAATTAAAATTTTTAATTGTATTTTTTCCATTACTATCTATCCCCCCACAGCCCCTTCCCCCTACATCCACCCATCCCTGCAATCACCACACTGTTCAACATTTACAAAATTTTGCTGCCTCCCACATTTGCTTCAGTCTATGTTATTAAAATAGCTGTAATGTAAGTAACTAGGGAGGTCTCAAAGTTGCTAGAATAACTTCTGATTTCCACGAACAGTGCCTGCGTTCCCAGTTTCACACTGATTCTCATGTTGTTAGCGAGAATGACCTTAAGTCCTTCGCTGTAGCTCCCTCTTCCCTGCGTTTCTCTGGGGCTCTCACTTTCCCATGGCTTCACTCTAAAAATAGTCCTGCCGTCCCAAGGTCAAGATTTCCAATTTTTCCAGTGCCCTTTAGCCACATGCTAAAACACTGTGGTACTGAGTGTATGGAAGAACTTCTTCCTTTTTAGGAACGAGACCCTTCTCGCGCATACCCACTCCACTGTCACTGCACTTGCCCTGTGGCCCTGATCCTCATTAGAGAACCACAGACCTTCGTCACAGTTCCTGTGTCAGCAGTGTGGGCGTCAGCCTCCTTACATCCTGAGAAGTGTTTGGGCTGAAGAACAAGGGCGCTGGAGCTGGGTTCGAAGTGGGACGTGTTGGGAGGGAGGTGAGGGAATCCACCTATCGCTGTTTTACATTCAGATTTTGTAGTCATTTCAGTCCCAGTTTTGCAGTATGTTATGGTGCCTTTTAATCCATCAGATGTATGGGAAGCTTTCATTTCATCCTATATATTTCCCTTTTAATTTTCTTGGTGTTTTTCTTCCCTCCTCCTGGGTGTAACGTTTTCACGCACAGATGTCTCCTCGCTCTGCCCGGCGACGTTGGTCCATACAAGCAATTAACGACTTCCCGGTACTGTGCGCTGTGCAAATGCTCTCCTTGACTAATTCTGTCTCTGCCCGAAGGCCCAAGAATAAAATGCCACCTGCCTGGCTTTGAGGAACCTGAAATGACGAGCTGGCTGGGCTTCAGGACCAGCAACAGTAAATTTCCATTCTTGGGAGTCATGTGCCAAGGGCTGCCTCCCTGGCAGTTTCCCTGACAGTTTCTGACGGGTGAATACTGATACCATTAAGGGTCATGAATGGACTTCTGAAAACGAAGCTCAATACTGGGCTTCTTGGGAAGAAACCAGTTGTAAACCTTGAGCTCACCTGATTTCATTTGGAGAATTTGTATAATTTCATAGAGCTTTCAAAAGCCTACCTTTGGCATTGGGGAAGCAGAGGAAGATATAAGAGGCTTCCACCATTCTGTCTGTTTTTATCATCTCGTTCTAATTCAAAGAGGGAAGTGCCCACCTGCTTCATTGGCATGACACATAAGCTAGTGTTTCTCCTTTGGCAATTACCTGTAACAAATTTTTTTTCCCTTACCATCAGTATTTTGCACTGACCATAAAACCGTGCTACGGACATCCTCTCTTTTTCTTTCTTTCTCGTCCTATCTGCCATCTCCCCTCTTCTGTCTTCCTCTCCCACCCCCTTTACATGCCAGCAGTGCCACAGTGACCTCAGGCTGTGCAAGGTGGCAGCCTTGAGGCTTTAGTGTAAATTTCATTTGATGTAAACAAATACTTAGGGGAATAGTTGTAGCCTTTTCGTATAAAAACCCGTTGAAATCAAGAGCCCGGATTAGCAAGTAGCACTGCTGCCAACAGCGTGCAGGTGGAGCTGCCGGTGTGGCTGCCTTTCCTCAAAACGGCTGTCCCAGCCACCTGACTGCTGAATGTCCACGGATTTTCCCCACAGCCCCGCTCCTGCTGCTGTTTCAACAGGAACTCATCCAGACTCACTGCCCACTCTGCTGATTATGCATTGTTGATGGGGTTGCTGCAAAGCAGTTGGTTACTTATTCTTGGGCTGTTTTTGCATTTAACCCATTTATCGGCATCGATGTTGCCTCCGATTGTGGCAGTAACACTGGTGGTACAGTCGCAAGCTGGCTGTCGGTTGTCATTCAGTGCTATTTGCACCAATGCTTCTCCCCTCCCCCTCCCACCTGACTCGTTTCTTCCCTGCCCTCTTTCCCGTAATTCCATGAACCCCTTCTTGGTATGTTCAGAGGAGCATCCCAGTGCTCATTACGTGATAATTGTCTGTGTTGCTTTGTCTCTCTTTTCTCAATCCCTGCTTATAATCTGTGGGGAAGGGCATTTTTTCTTGGTGGGGCATTGAGAAGACCTAAGAGAAATGCAGAGTCCTTTGCTTCCCAGAGATAACTGACTTCACTGCGCAGAAAAGCATCTGTGTTTTAGCCTGTCAGAGTGAGGCTGGAGCAAGGCAGTAGGGTTAGGGGACGTTTGGGCTGGAGTGCCCTCCCCTCCCCTGGAAAGATCAGCCGCACGCAGACTGGTGTGTCATTGCTCTCTCCCTGTCATCGCCTGACAGTTGCACAGATGATAGGGACTCCTAAAATCGCACAAGATGTTAAGGGGAAAGGAAGTCTTGGGGAAGAGTGGATGGAATACGAACCCTTTTTATCACCAAAGCTCTAGAAAAACACCCTGAAAAGTTGTCTATGCTCATTAGGAAGCATCAGTGATTTGAGATTTAGCATGTCTTCATTTAGGCAACCTTGTTTTATTTGAATCCCTAGAGTAATCGGCCACTAGACACAATTACTGAGTGAGTGACCCCTGTAGACTGAAGGGTAGATATTTCATATTTTAAAACCACCAACCAACAAATTTAAAAAGGAACTGTTTTGTGACTGCTTAAAGATGCTTGATAAAGTATTTCTTGCTGGATTAAATGAATGAACACTGGTGTCCCATAATCGCTTTTATAGTTTGATTCTTGGTGATAGCTATAATTAGGTGACCCTGTGTTGGGGAAACTTCTCCTATTATAGGCTGGAAGGCAGCCTTTCATAAAACAGGTTTCATAAAACCTCACCTATGCATCAATAGATCAAACAGCGAAGCATCTAGAAGCCTGGTGTCTCTCAAGAAGTTGACAAGGAAGTCCCAGGGAATACAGACTGTGCTTCCCATAATCCAGTGAAGGATAATCGTAGATAGTTGTCCAAGACCACTATCTTGACAGTTTCGTCAAGTACTTATGAATGACTCATACTGGTTCATTTCCACTGATCTCTAAACCAGGACTGCAGGTGGGGGCAGAGTCCTAATACATCTCACTGGACTCCGAGTCTTCTCTGAATGCACCTAATCCCAACAAATCCATAAAGGTGAT
>PVKM010008153.1:0-39679 GCA_004027735.1 Carollia perspicillata
CTTTATTTATTTGTTTGTTTGTTTGTTTTTTATTGTATCTTTCCATGATCATTTATCCCCCTTATACCTTCTTCCACCTCCAACCCCCCTCCCCCCGCACAATCACCACACTGTTGGCAGAGCCATGAGTTTTCTTTCTTTTTTGCTTGATCCCTCCACTCCCCACCCTGCCAGTTTCCCCTTTGACCTTTGTAATAATACTACGGTAAACTGTCTATCTCTCCAGGAAGCATGAACTCCTTGGGAGGGATTGGATCATCTTTACAATACCAAATTACCATAGACTTTTTAAATATAATTTGGTCACAACCTCACCACTAAACCAAAGCTTCTATTTCCACAAGATACATCATGGTAGCCACAGGGAAAGCCCTTCTGCATTACATATGAAGTTCATGTCCTGAGCACGGTGTGGTGTGGGGCTAAAACCCAGAGCATGGAGTCAGCCTGCCAGACAGAAAAGCCCCACTCGGCTCCTCTGGGTGACCCATTGCTAACGATTGCTCTGTTGCTGTAAACCAGCCATGCCCGCCAGATAAAGCTGCAAGAAGACAGAATGAAACAGGAAATTATGAAAACCATTTTGTTTCCAAAAACTGACACAGGGAACACCCAAGAAATATTAGCCATTACTTTATAAAAAGGATAACTAAGGAACTGTACAAATCAACAGAAAAGAGAATGAATCTAGAATATCCTAAAATGGTAAGTTTGAGTCTCCAAGGTTTCTAACCATAAAATTTTTAAATATAACAAATTTTATATCCTGAGAAAAATCATTTTTGATTGTTATTAATTCTATCTAAAAATTGTAGAACACATGTAAGACAGATTACTGATGCGTTTAAGCCTTTCTCTAACTACTTTAACATTATTTATTTGTCCATTTTTTCAAGCCCATGAAACTGTACATTCTAAGTACATGACAAGAAAGACTATGCAACTATCTCCTGGAGAAGAAACTTAATGTGTATATCAAATTTTAGCCCAAAGTTTAACTAAAATTAAAATTATTTAAGCCTGCAATTTGAAAAAAGGAAACTTTTTCTACTTCTGGAGCACACTGGAGATGTGAACAGCTCCGGAAAACTCAAAAGACTAACAGATAAACCAATCACTACGAGCATATGAAGCAATTACTGCCTCGAAGCAGTTTTCTCCCAGAACTGCTAAGCCCGCCGCAGCCCCCACGCAGGGCTCGGTGAGTGCACTCACTGAGGAAGCCGGAGTGTCTGTCACCCGCGCCATCTGCGCCTTCATGCTCTCGGACGGCAGGTCTGTGTGCTGCCGTAGCAAGTTTCCATTCGCGGTAACCAGTGTTGGAGTAATTCTGAATTAAAAACACTCTCTTTCTCTAATGATTTACTTATCCTCTCTTACATTTTGTATACTGTGGAGAAGCAAATAGTAAAATATGTTTCACAATGTCTAGAAAATTGAGAGAGAATCCAAAGAAAACACTTTTAATTGTCTGCACCCTTTACACAGAATCAATTTTCTTACAGTTAACTGAATGAACACATTCATAATTTAGTTATTATTAGTCTTAAATTCCATTTTTAATATACAGCTAAAACAGATTTTAAATGTGCACATGCACTGTTACTTAGCACTAAAACATGAAGAAGAGAAATGCTCGGCTGATAATCACTTTTAAATACGTTGTTCTCATTCGATTTTCAGTTGCTTTATAACAACTGAACTGGTGTAAATATTTATGGTGGTTCTGTAATATTTCTGTAGATATCAGTATCATCGGAACAAAGACACTTACTGGTTTGTCTCCTGTAAATGCTATTCATGGAGAATAAGACTAATAATTGACAAACATATTTACAATTTTAGATATTTTTAAAATATCTTTGGAAGTTAAAGGTTGAGTATGCAAGTTTTGAATTTACATTTTTAGTTGTAAATACTTTAGTGAATCTTCAATAATAATGTGTATCTATGCAAAAATATGCACATAATATTTAGTATCCATATTCCTCATAATATAATGAGAAAGTTTAGTTTGTTAAGAGAGCTTGGCCAAACAATCCGTGCCAGAAAATGTCACTCTTCACAAGACAGAAGTGGCGGAGTCCACACGTCATCATCTCTGCCACTTCACTTCCATGTAAGAGCTGCGGAGTCTGTTAGCACGCTGTATGGAAAGAGCCCGACTTTCTTTCTTCCATGGAATAACATTGCACACTTTTTCATTTAAACTGTTTAATTCCATTATTTATTTTTAAAAACTAGATAAGATCATAGTTCCATATATATACACAGTTATAAAAACAGCATGTCAAGAGCTAACATTTTTACCTAATTAAAGAAACATGAAGGATTATCCAGTCTCTTTTCATAAATGAGACTGTTTTCTTTTTAAGCTGGAAGCCATCTATTTACAGATTAAGTAGAAAGGGAAAAAAAAAACTCATGGCATTAAAGGCATTTTTAGAAAATAAGGCAGTAAATTTCACAGTTCTGATATTGATAGATGAAGTTATATTAAACAAACACCACAAAAATGTTATATAGTTTGTGTTGTTATTAAACAACTGCAAATACCCTGGCTGGTGTGGTTCAGTGGATTGAGTGCTGGCCTGAGAACCAAAGGGTCACCAGTTCAATCCCCTATCAGGGCACATGTCTGGGTTGCTGGCCAAGTCCCCAATGAGAGGCACCCACACATTGATGTTTCTCATCGTCTCTTTCTTCTTCCTTTCCTCTATCTCTAAAAATAAGTAAATAAAATCTTAAAAATAACTGAAAATGGTCCTGGCCAGTGTATTTCAGTGGATTGAGTGCAGGCCTGTGAACCAAAGGATCGTGGTTTGATTCCCAGTCAGGCCACATGCCTGGTTTGCAGGCCAGTTCCCAGCAGGGGACCCACGAGACACAACCATATATTGATACTTCTTTCCTTCTCTCCTTCCCTTCCCCTCTAAAGATAAATAAATAAATAAAAACTTTAAAAAAATAAAAATAACTGAAAATGGAATGAATAAACAAAGAGATGCAACATTGATATTATTAAAGAAATATTTATCATAATCACAATTTGGATTACATACATATGCATATTTGTTTGCAATATTATATTAAAATATGTTTCATTTATGTAACTTATAAATGTATAATATGTAAAAATATATAATATTTGCATCAACGTGATCATTTCACATGATATCTCATTTAAAAATACTAACTTTATCTAAAAGCACTTTTCTTACCTAATGGGTTTATTAACCTAAAATTGATAAGGTCAAAGTATAAATAAAACCTAATCAAACAGACTGTAAAACTGACCTAACACATTAACCAATCAGATAAGATTGAAATAATTTCATAAAGTCTTATAATCAACTTCCAGTCAAAATGGAGGCACAGGCCAACATGCCTCGCCTCCATGCACAACTATAGCAAAAAATACAACTAGACTATAAAACAAATATCACCCAGAATTGTCAGAAAGTCAAGCTGTGTGGAAGTCTGACCACCAAGGATGTAAAAAAGTGACATTCATCTACATGGGTAGGAGGGGCAGAAAGGCACAGAGAGGAAGAGAGGCACAGAGAGGCATGGCGACAGGAACAGGAAGTACCACATCCATGTATTTGTATAAAAATCAGGAGAGATACCTCAGGAGCGAGGTATCCCAGCCGCAGACAGAACCAGCCAGCCCAGGGTTCCAGTGCCAGAAAGATAAGTCCCCACAAGTTCTGGCTATTACAGACCTATGGGGATTAGGACAGTGGAAGAAGCTGAGGGATTCTCAAGAGACTCCTCTTAAAGAGCTGAAACGGACTTAGGATTTAAGAAGACTCACCTTCTCTGGGCTTCAGCACCAGGGCAACATCTGGAAGGACACCAGTGGCAGTTGCTGAGAAAGTGAAGTGACTGGCATCAGGGTGAGTGCTGGGAGACAGCTTCCTCCCAGGAAAAACTCCAGAGGCCAGGCAGTGGCACAGTCCCCTTCTGTGAGCCCTCCCCCACACAGAGCAACAGAGTGGCAACATGGGCTGCCCCATCCTGGCGAATACATAGGCTTTGCTCCACACAACTTAACACGTGTGCTTTTCTACAATAGGCCACACTACTAAGGGAGTCAAAGCAGCTATATCTAATACACAGAAAGAAATACAAGGAGGCTGCCAATTGAGGAGATAAAGAAATATGGTCCAAATGAAAGAACAGATCAAAACTCCAGAAAAAGAACTAAACAAAATAGAGATAAACAAGTTATCAGATGCACAGTTCAAAACACTGGTTATCAGGATGCTCTGGGAACTCAATGGGTACTTCAACAGCATAAAAAAAGACCCAGGCAAAAATGAAGTTTGCATTAAGTGAAATAAAGGAAAATCTACAGGAAACCAACTGTGGAGTAGATGAAGCCAAGAATCAAATTGATGATTCGGAACATAAGGAAGGGAAAAAGCATTCAATCAGAATAGCAGAAAGAAAAAAGAAGTAAAAAAAAAAAAAAGTGAGGACAGGCTTAGGAACCTCTAGGACATCTTTAAATGTAAAAACATCTGAATCATAGGTGTGTCAGGAGGAGAAGAGGAAGAGCAAGAAATTGAAAACTCATTTGAAAAAATAATGAAAGAAAACTTCCTTAATTTGGTGAAGGAAATAGACGTAGAAATCCAGAAAACACAGAAAGTCCCAAATAAGATGGACACAAAGAGGACCACATCAACACATCATAATTAAAATATCGAAGGTTAAAGATAAAGAGAGAATTTTAAAAGCAGCATGAGAAAAGCAGATAGTTACCTAAAAAGAAGTCCCCATATGTCTGTCAGCTGATTTTTCAAAAGAAACTTTGTAGGCTAGAAGGAACTGACAAGAAGTATTCAAAGTAATGAAAAGCAACAATCTACAATCTAGATTACTTTACTAAAAAAAGCTCTCATTTAGAATTGAAGGGCAGATAAATTGCTTCCCAGATAAAGTTAAACTAAAGTAGTTCATCATCACCAAGCCATTATTATATGAAATGCTAAAGAGAATTATATAAGAAGAAGATTAAAATGATGAACATTAAAATGGTAATAAATTCACAACTATCAAGAATTTAATACAAATAACAAATTAAGCAAACAAGCAGAACAGAACAGAATCATATAGACATGGAGATCATTTGGAGGGTTATCATTTAGGAAGGGGAAGGAGGAGAATGAGGGAAAGTTTCAGGGACTAAGAAGCACAAATTGGTAGGCAAAAAATAGAGAGGGGGATGTTAAGAACAGTGTAGGTAATGGAGTAGCTGAAGAATTTACATATATGATCCATGGACATGGACTAAGGGGGGACTGCTGGAGGATAGAGGGGTACCAGGTGGAAGGGGGCAAAGAAAAAATTGAGACAACTGTAATAGCATAATCAATAAAATATATTTAAAAGTTTTATAATCATATGGAAAAACAAAATTCTCAAAAAACTGAACACGGTTTTGAACTATTCAGTTTGCAAAATTATATTTTTTATTATTTATGCAATTATAATTGTTCCCTAGGAAAACAAACAACCCAATTTAGAAATGGGAAAAGGACCTGAATAGATATTTCTCCAAAGCAAGATTATATTTTTGAAAAATCATAAAATACTAGAGATCATTTGAAAAGGAAAAGGGGCATGGACATCTCTTTTGTCATATACTTGAAACCACAGAGTCCCACATCTACGCCAGCGGATTTCTTATGTGGAAATGGAAGACCTGAGATAAGCCAGACATGCCATACCAAGGGCCTGGGTCTCCTTCCAGTGAAACGCCCCCAGCATGAAGTGTGCCTGACATTCAGTGAGTACAGAATGCCCGCCCATCTCTTGCTCTTCTGTAGAATACTCAGTTTCACTACCTTCATCTGTACACCTACTAAATAAAGAACCTCTTGCTCTCTCTTCTCTAAGAACAAGATGCTATTTTATAGAACAAAGTATAACAAAGCCTAAGTAATGATTTCTTTAATAATAGACAAAGTTTATTGATAAATAATGGCTATCAAATTATAAGACTTTTGTGGCAATATTTTTCTGATAAGCAAATAAAACCTTGCACATATGAGTCTATAATCTTTTATTTCAGACCCTAAAATAAAAAACTATCTATAAATAAGATGTGTGGAAAATCATGAATATATAAATATTTATGAAAAAACAGGTCTCTTTTAACTCCTAGTCTTCCTCTGCTATTTTGAAACAGCAACCACAATTTCAAATAAGAAAAATGAATGTGTAAACACTTTTAGACGGTACTGTGTTATTTATTATCATTAATCTTTGTCAAGTCTACTAAAGTAAAGGCATCTTAGTACAATTTACTGTTGTGTGTCTGTGGAGGGGGTGGTGGTGCAGATGATGGTGGAGGAGGTGGAGAGATTCTTGGGCTAGTTACTAGGAAAGAAGACCATTACTGTTGTAGGACACTAGCTGAGACAGTCCAAATGTACGATCAAGGTCTACGCCAAGAAGGACAAAAGTGGAAGAATAGGGCTGATATTCAAGGATGGCACAGTAGAGACAGAGTGAAAGAGTGTATGAGTAGGAAATGAAAACCAATAATAGATCTAAAGTAAAAGACAGGTCGAGACCCATCCTGGTAAATTCAGTTGAAGAGTCAGATGTAGGAACAACATCTGCTCATATGTACAGTCGAGCTTCTGTAAGGACAGCCTAAGGTCAACTCTTCTTGAATAGTCTACTTCTTAATTTCTTAGGATGTATGCACATATTTTAGAATAGTTCATAAAACATTTTAAAGAAGATCAATTTACTCTCCACCTCCTAAGCAGAAACCTATAAAACAATTATATCAGTAACACAAAATAGTTATTAATCTAAGTTTTCATGTTTATGGCTTTTGCATAATTACATCTAATTTATAAAATACATTAAACAAATTCATTTAATCAAAATCACAAAGATCACTAAGTTCAATATAAATAATAGTGTTCAGAATGCAAACCTACACATAAAATGTACAAGTAGATATCCAGTCTGTACCGTATTTTTAAAATATTAGTGTCACAATATAAGGAAAACTTCACCATTAAAATAAATCAGCACTGTTTAATTTATATCAAGTCCACTTGATATAGGCATACTGAATAAATATTTCAGAGATCCCAAAATCTCGCCAATACCAGTTTACCTCAGCCCATCCCAAATATAAAAATGCTAAAGACTTACAGTATGCAGGGCAAGTTCAATGAATGCCTTAAGCCAAGTTCAGTTTAATTCATAAAAATATTAGAAATCATGTTTTACAGTGGGTGCCTTAAATTGGACAGGAGCATTATACCTTGTTATCACCCAGCCTGGGTAATATAGGATCCACATTAAACCCTTGCTATAAATCAACTGCCTCGTACCCTGGATTTGCGCGCCGACCTGTGTCTGTCTCACTTTCCCCATAGAACCCATACGATTGTCTTGGAACTCAGCCCACTTGGCTGGACCCTGTAAATGTGTCCAGGCTCTGTGAAATCCTGGAGATCTGACCTGCCTATGTGCCCCGTTGACCTATTGGCTGGAGTTCATTCTTAGATTTATATCAGCCCAGATCCCAAATGGCTTCATGATACCACCCACCTGACTCAACCCTGCCACAGAAGAACCCCACAGGTGTTGGTTCCAATCTAGACGAGTCTCAATTTCAACTCCCTTTCTGAGATTTTATTATCTGGATTGAGGCTCAGTCTGACAGTAAACGGCCCCTAAGCACTGGTCATTGTGGGCTAATGATCCTCTGTCGGGGAGCCCATTCACAGTCCTGTGAGTTTCAAATGAGCCCTCGAGATATTATGAAGAAAATTCAGTAGCATTAGACCACATACTGCCATATAATTAATCTGAAATTTAACTATGAGAAGACATGTTATAAAAGTAAATAGGTTAAAAAATTTTATTCAGTCACTTGGGGAGACTGCTGAAAATCAAATTTCACTAGACGCTATCCATTCCACACTAACTATTTCACTTGTTGAATGATATGCTTTTTTTCCCCTTAAGTGGTAGTTGGCGTAAAGCCACCATCCCCATTAGCTACATACTTGGTGAGAAACAGTGGAAATTTTTTGTCCTGCTTATCTAGAAATCCTGCTCTCTCTTAGCTAGTCATTTGTGAGTCAATGTTTTTTAAAAAAAATTCAACGATCGCAAAAGTTCTTTGTTTCAAAGCTAGAAAAGAATTTTCTAAATTCTATTTAAGGCTACACTTCTAAATTAGAATGTATTAAGGCTATTTTTATTTGTAAGTCCATAAAGCTAAATCCAGCTTAAATATGAATTTCAATGTTCTAGTGAACTCTACAAAGAATTCCACTATCAATGTTTCACCCACATATCTCAGGAAAGGATGTAGATTTGTTCACATGGTAAAGTAGAAGGAACAGTGGCTTTGACCAAAAGGTCACCTGAGTGTCAGTCTTGGCTTTACCACTTACCTTTATAATATAAATTACCATATATTTAAACTCATCCATGTGTCCATCCAATCACCTCTTTGTTCAACTAACATTTAATGAATACCTACCATGTTCCAGGTATTTTGTAGCACTTAAGGACAAAGCATGAACAAAAGAGACAAAAATTTCTGCTTGTGAACAAGTAAATATATGGCATGTCCGATGGTGATAAGAGGTATGAGAAAATGTAGCTAGAAAGGAGATTGGAAAGGACTGGGGTGGGGGAAGCAAGCCTCATTGACAAGGTGATATTTGTACAGAGACCTAAGGGACTTGAGAGAATGAATTTTTAGGTGTAAATAGAAGACAAAAACATTCCAGGGGATGGATGTATACAAGTCCCAAGGCAGAACTATGCTCTGAGTGACTGAAAACAAGAGAGAGGCCAAGTGGCTATGGAGGAGCAAGAAAGAGGAAAGGGGCTCGAAGCTGAGGTTGGAGGGAATGGTGCAACTGATGATTATGGAGCTCTGGAGGCCAATGAAGACGTGGGCTTTTACTGTAAGTCATATGGAAAGCCACCGGAGGGTGAGACCAGAAGAGTGACCTGATGATCTAAGTTTTCAAAAGAATCGCTCAGGCTGCCATGTGAAGAAAGAAATGCAGAGGGGTAAGGGAACACATGGGAAGTTACCTTCGAGTCTGTGCCACAAGTCAGCATGAAATTCGGGTAGGTGTTGAGGAATGGTTAAAGTATGGATGCATGCTGAAGATTTGGCTAACATGATTTGCCTGTGGACTGGGTTTTAAATAGAAGTTACTTATTATGGAGCCCAAAATTTAGGAAACAATAATGTATAATTCCCCCTACATTTATTCCTGCTGTGATATAGACCCTGGACATGAACTCTGGACTTGAGCATCCTGAATATACATTTTAAGATAAGATCATCCTATCTTCCAAGGATGATTTTGCAAAATAAAGCACTGGCTAAACATAGCAAACAGATGCCTAGGCAACCTGAAGGACCCATATCATGGAAATGTGAAGAAAGGTATTAGGGTGACCTTGAAATCACTCCAAGTCAAGCATGGTCAGGCCCTTTTGAATGGCATGAGTCCTGAGAGAAAAATTCACATGTTCAAAGGAGTAAAGGCAGAATAAGAACCATTCTTGTATGCATAGGAGTAGTCCAAAACCAATTTGGCAAAGACTGGGATGTGAAATTATAAAAACTGCTGTGTTACTTTTTTTCTTCTTTTTTGTATAATCACAATTCCTCCCATAAACAGAAACGGTGTAGAATGAACTTCTGACCATGCATTAACACATTAAGCCTATGAACACTCTTACCATTGGTGACAATTTTTTTAACCCACTTCAACGGGCATGACAAATTCTGATATTGTGACTTAGCATCCCATTCTCTTTTAAGTCTTTCCCACCACCTTATATTAACCTGTAACTGGTTGCTAAATTTGACCAATCCCATGATCAGTCTTCCAAACTTGCTCGTTGGTTTCAGCAGCTGTTTTACACACCTCCGTAATCCTTTTTGGCCACCATCCCTGATGATTCAACATCATGTTACTAACTTTTGTGGCTCTGGATGCACAGTCCTTCACTACCTCCAAGTCGGTGACTTCCCAGTTCTTTTCCACTTTAGCTGCATACAAACAAGTACCAAGACCTTGTCATAACTGATATAAACTTATCAAAGCTTGAGCTCTTAGTAGGCCCTCTCTAGATACCAGCTCTTGTCACATCAGAAACCACACTTCCACTGAACATTCTGCCCTAGCTACAGTCTACACGCCCCTTCCCATTGTCATGTTTCATTAGGCAGCCAATTATCCATGATCATCCTTTCAAAAGACAAGCATCTTATCAACAAGCAAGAATTACTTCCCCCCTCATTGCCCTTGCATATTTTCATTTCCTCTCCAGGGGTGACTTCTTCTTTGCAGACACACACAATCATATCCCCCTAATTCTTAAAAAAAGTCTAATATTCTCCTGATGGCTTTGTGCCACCTGTGGGCACTTAAACGCATCTGACCTAACAGAAACCATCATACACCTGCAGACAGCAAACACACTGGCGTTTGGAGCAATGGCTCAGATACTCTGAAGGTACAGGCCCACTCCTTCAGAGACCTAAGATTGCAGTGGCCTCATCCTGATGGACCTCTCTACCTTGTGCTGCTTCAGCAGAAGTCCAAATACACTCCTTCTTTTTGTGGCCACTTAGCTAGTTTCCTAAACAGCCTACCCAAACTCATCAAATGATAATTTCATCAACAATGACTTGTGCAAAGACATTTGACAAGTCTATGGTCCAATTTGCACAGAACCCAGGCCTCCCGATACCAGCGCGATGCTTTCCTTACTGCACCCTTCACTCCCAGCACTGACTCCAGCACCTCATAAGGTCTTCCGATGGTGATAAAAATGACTATGACGATCAATTTACAAAAGAGACAAATGATGCCCAAAAGGCATCATCTTCTTCACAGAAAAAGCATGGTTCTCAAGAATGTATAGTTTTAGGACATAATACACCTGCCTATTTCTGAAATAACATAAAAGGAAGTAATTTTATTCCCAAATTTTATTTTATTTCCCAAATTTTATTGTGTGTGTATGTGTATGGCTACACATACAATACTGCTCAGGTTCAGCAAGAACTAAAATTGGTACCTCTCCTACAATCACCACCCCATAGCTAAATCCAGCATGACCAAGTGTGTGACTGCTGTAATCTTCCCTGAGAAACTGTTTGTAGGTACCAAGGTGGCAGTGAGTTAAAGTACAACAGAAAGTATTGTATCAGGGGCCATGGCCTTATATTTCACTACCTATCATTTGTTTATAAATATAGTTTTAATGGAGGCTACAGTTATGACATCTAACTGAGTCAGTTAGAGGTAAAATAAAAGGCCTGCTTTTTATAACATTCTGTCAATGTCAATTAAGTAGGGACCTTTTGGAAAGAACCATATTGGAATATAAATATTCAGGTAAAATTAAACAAAATATCCAGTTACCTCTTGTTGGATAAATATGGCAAAATATACATGGTTAGTACAAAAGTAATAAATTCATTGATTACACAAAGGGCACAAATATAATTTAAGTCTGAAATAAGCACAAATTATCAACATCAGATGCTAATGAAATTATAAATGACATATTTTCTTCTAATTTATTAGAATTTTGCTAATGTTTCTGAAATGAGTATCTATTACTGTGGTAGTAATATTTTTTTGCTAATGATTATATGTTTAGCCAATAAAGTCAGTTCTAAAGTAAGCATTTGGCTTTTTCTAATCCCTACAGAGATTTAATACTAACTTTTATATTTGGTTAAATTCCGAAAAAAATAATAGCTTATATAATATTTTTATATAATACAGCTTCATAGAAAATAAATACTGTGGGAAGGTGCTTTTAAAATTTTTACCATTAGAAAAAACTTACCATGTAATTATCTGGAAACCATTTTAAATGAGAGCAATTAGGGAAGTGTATCAAATAGTGCTATTTTGTGCAAGAGAAATATACTACAGGCTATTTTTTTAAAGGTCTGTTTTTCTAGCCAAACTGTATTTCACAACCAAATAATATATTTCCACTTTAATTTCTCAAGATATCTGAAACCCATTATGTCTAAAACCAACCTCGGACCTTTCTCCCCAAACCTGTCCACTTTCAGAGTTTGACCTTCACTGTCGGACACCAACGTTGTCCCAGATGTACATATCAGACACCTGGAAGTTGTCCATGATACATGGCCGCCTTCCTCCCCATTAACAATATAACACTAAGTGTAGGCATGGTTTAGCTACTAAAATTTATTTATTTCTCATATTTGTGCTTCTCTCTCTCATCACCGCCACCCTGGCACAAAGCTATCACATCGCCTTCTCTCCGGCATGTACTGCAACAGCCTCCTCACTGGCATTCCACGGGCATCCTTTCCGTGGCAGGCCGAGCACAAACACTCTAGTTGCTGCAGGCACTAATAAGCAACCCTCAGTCCCTGACTCTCAGTGGAGGCATGTGGGGTTTGAGACTCATACTATGAAACACATATTTACACTGCTGATGGGATTGCACTGCAGGTGTTCAGGACCTGGAGGACTCAGCTGCTCTGGGACTGTACACAGTCGATCGTCTCCCTCGGAGCTGGGACAGGATCCGCCCCCCAGCTGGAGCTCCTCACGTGCCAGAGACCCTGGGACCAGGTGCACAGGCCGAGTCAGTAACTTACCCAGCTTGCCATCCACTGTCTCCTCCAAATTTTTATTATAAAACTTTTTCATACAGACAAAAATGCTGAAAGAATAGTGTGATGAACCCTTATTCTCTTCCTGACTTCCATAATTCTTAACATTTTCCCTATTTATTTACCTTTATTTCTATCTCTGTTATAATTCCTATTAAATCATTTGAAAGTAGGATGACATTTCAACCTTACACATGGCATTTCCTAAAAATAAGTTCACTATCATTGCCATAAAATTCTCTCATATCCCCAATTGTCTCAAGAAAGTCTTTTTTAATCACCTTTAAAACCAAAATAAAATTAAGATACTTATAAGTTGTTTGCTATACATCTCTTTAATCTTTTTTTAATACTAAACAGCTTCACCATCTTTTTTATACCATGATTCCAAGTTTCTAAAAGATCTAGGCCAGGAGTATTGCCGAATATCCCACCATATGGTGTCAACTGATCCTTCATTCTTACATTTTCCACAAACTCAGAGTTAGATGTAGAGGCTTGATTATAGTCAGGTTAAACCTTTTTTCCCTTTTGCATAAATACTTCATATGTGAGGCTGGGAACTTCCTATCACATCACATCACAAAGCCTATAATATCAGGCTGCCCCCACCATTGGTGAAGCTAAGTTTAACCCTCGGTTAAAGTAGTGACCCTCCACTGGAGAGTTACAACTTTTCTTCTGTAATTAATACTCATTCTCTAGGGTGGCATTTTGATGCCATATGAATATGCCATTCCCCCACAGGCATTCATCTGGTTGTGTTTGGCTTCTGTTACTGATGCTCAATCAGTTATTCTACTGGGAACTGCCTAAATGGTGACTTTGCATCATTCCTTCTACTTACAAGAGCTAGCATTTTTCTGTAAAGAGGAGCTTTTCTTCCCCACTTCATTCCTACTGCCAAACATCACTATGGATTCATAGTTTTTAATTTATTTCATTCATGTTTCATCAATCATAATCATTACTTTGTATCCTTTCTTAATGCCTCTAACCCATGCTCTACAGTGCAGCCAAAATAATCTTTCCTAGAAGAATAATCTTTTCCATAGTCTCTCTCTCTCTCTCTCTCTCACACACACACTCTCACACACACACACACACACACACATTTTAAGGGCTTCCATTTCTCCTAGCATGAAGACTAAAAAGAAAAATAAGGCAAAACAAAACAACAACCTTAACCTGGACTGCAAGTGCCTGTGTTTGGCCCCCCGCTCACCCAACAGCTTCACTGCACGTAAAGCTGCCAGGCTCTCCAGGTTCCCTGTGCAATGCATCACTGTCCATCCTCCTAAACAGAGCGCTCGCTCTTCCTCCACCTAGAATGTTCTTCCCAAGCATCTCTTCCTGCTTAACTCCTAGGCATCAGTTGTGTCTTTAATACATGCCTCCTCAGAGAAACCGTTTGACTATCTACCTAACTTTGCAGTACTTAAGCCAGTTGGATTTTGTATTTATTTGCTTTATCCCTCTTGTATCGACTTGACGGCATACAATACGAGAACAAAAATAGAACCTATTGTTTTTTTAAACAGTTGCGGTGTTTGAAACATAGAAGCTCAATAAATGCCTGTTGAATAAATCAATAAATAAACCTGATACATGGTGTTATTATTTTTTACTTACATTTAGAACTAATTAGGGACAGAATGGACATACTCGTAAAAATTTACAAACTAGCAACCGAAGTCTCCAGAACTTATTATTGAGTCTATCTATAATTAGATCATAAAAGCAAAGTTCTAGGCATATATAAAGGCACACTGCTGCACCACTGCTGTATTCTACCTTTTTAAATTCATTTTTATTTTTGTAGTGGACTGCCTTGTAAGAACTGGAAATACAGAAAGACTTCTACCAGGTCATCAGTTATGTCTAAAAATAACTTTTCTTTCCTTTGTGGAATAAAGAATTCTCTCTTACAAAAACATTGTGTCATAGCAAAAGTGATACTAAATGGTCAATTAGAGCTCTGATAATATTTTTATTCCTAAAAGTAGCTGAAGAGTATTCTTTATTGTCTGAGCTATATATAGCTCAGTTGCTGAATGGATTTTGAAATTTCAGCAATAAAAGAAATTTACAACAAAAGATAATCCAGTGCTAAAATATTTTTTATATAGGCATTCTAATATTTATGTTAATACCTGTAACCTTCAAAGTACACAACAGAGGCTTAATGAAATGAACCTTAGTAAAATAGACTACTTGTTTTACAAAGAATTTGGCGGAGGTCACTGGGGTGTTTTTTTTCCTTGCTAAGAGTGGTAAAATAGATAGACTGGCGAGTCCACACTCACGTAGGAAAAGTACTGAAACACAATACGGCTTCTAGTCGGTGCTAAAATGTTCAGCCCTGGCGACACATGCCGACTAGACACATGGTAGCAGAGTAATGCATTTAGGCAGAGTCTGCTAATCAAAGTTACTAATACAATTTCCAGATACCACTTAAGAAAAATAAAAACCCTGCTCTGAAAGTCTCACTGTTACTACCAACCTACAAACAAACAGACAATGTTGACAGAAATGCCCCATTCTGGACTGGGCTATTTTAAAACCCAGGTTGCAAAACACTGACGGCTTGAATCTCTCCTCTGACACACAAGTCGTGTGAGGAACTACTTACACGGATTCTGTCCTATGTGCCTTTAAGGCATCTCATGGACAATTTAGGCTTGTAGAACCAGAATTTTTAAAAAAGAGAGATGCTTTGTTTTTAGCATATACACCTGCTAATTCAGATTTCTGTCATGTTGTAAGTTGAAAGCTGTTCTGTGGGTAGGAAATATCCTTCCCAAAGGCTGACCGATTCAGTATCACCGAGGGAGACAGCAAACTGGGCTCAAGACCGGCACTGAGTGGGGCGCTGCTTCTGCTCTGTCTCTTTAATCACACTAAGTGGTCAAGATTGAGAGATAGCTGAGAGCAGTGGAATTTCACCAATTAAAAAGAAAGAGTTCTTTAGTGTGCATGTACAGCTCACTAGTAAATGCCCAACCTTGAAGGAATTTCTTTTCAGAAGGCAAGATAATTTTATTACCCTCAAAACTTTTGTCATTACATAGTAATAACACTTAAAATGTGTAGCACAACCTAAGCAGATCATAGGCTGTGATATTTCTCACTCTAATTATTATGTTATTTTCCTTTTTATACATTTGTTATTATTCTAATATATGACAGAATATTAAGATATTTCTAGCATAACTGTTAGAAAATAAGGGGAAAGTAGAATCACAGGGGATTATTTGGTGTTAGAAACTGATAAGGGAGAAATACTGAACCAATACTATAGGTTTTCACAGAATATTCTGAACAAAGGCTTAAAGAATTGATTAGAAAAATGTTCAATTTATTCTATGAAGCAAAATATCAATACTATGACCAACTGGTAATAAAGTCTTAGTCATTTAGTATAAACTATTTGATTAATTCCTAGATACTATAACCATCCCCACATAGAAACAGAGTAAAATTTAAATACCATCTATTTTAATTTCCTTTCTAAAGCTTGAATCTCCATTCTGGAGGCAAACTTGGAGTTGTCTTGCCTTTTAAAAAAAACACTTCTATTAATGAAAAATGCATTGCCTTTAAGGAAGATCATTCTAGTGTCTGGTAGATTAAATTGGTAAGTTCTCATCTTCGTTTTCATTTAGCAAGCATTTGTTAAAGAACCCTATATACTAGGTGCTGGGTCAGCGTTTCAGCAGGTCCCCTGCCTTCTTGAGGCTTACAGGCTAGTGGGAGAGATAGATAAATAATCATAAAAAATGACAACATAATTACACATTTTGATATGTTATCTGAAGGAAATCGAAAGCTGCCTGGCACACAGTAATTCCAAATAATTTAACACAATATGAATGAGTGAATGGAGATGTGACGAGAGGCTACAACAGAGAGGCAGTGATGATTTAGACTGAGAAATGCAAAAAGGTTTCTCGGAAGAATTGACCTTTAAGCTAAGACCTGAAGGATGCCTGGGAAAATATCTAGAACAGATCCAGGAGGAGGCACAGGAATTGAATTATGACAGCTTTGAGATAGAAGAAGTCATGGCCCCTTCCAGTGCCAAAAATAATACTACTGAGACTGTGGCAAAATGAGCATGGTGGGGCAGGTGTAGGTGACCGGAAGAAAGCTGAAGAAGTTGCAGAAGCCTTGTTGGCCTTATTAAGAAAATTAGTTTTCAGTCTAAATGAAATTAGAAATCTACTGAAGAGCTTTGATCAAGGGGAATGAGATGATCAATTGTATTTTAAAGACTTTTCAGTTTGCTTCTCTGTCAATTTGCCCTCACCTTGACCTCTATGGCTACAAAGAATAGGTCTCATTTTTTTGTCCGTCCTTTATTCAGACAGCCGAGGGAAAGGAAAACCAAAAGACTTGAGCACACAGAGCCAGGATCTCAGGGAGGGCTTCTGCTTGGTGATCGTGAGGATGCGCAGTAGTCCTAGGCTCTGTGGAGTCCTCATTGCTTTGCGACACAGTCTACTGATCCACCCATTGTCCTGTTAGGATGGGTGTAAGCCTGGTCGGAGGCTGCTGACCCCTCATGAACAGATTTGTCAAGAACAGACACGCAGACCACTCACAAGGGAGCACAGTTGCACACCTACAGTTGATACTGAAGTGTGACTGCAATACCTATTTTTAGGCATTAAAGCTGCCACTTTCCAGAGGGTACAACATTTCAGTCGTGGGATGAGCAAGTTCTGGAATCCAGCACATAGCATGGTGTTTATAGTCAACAATATGATGTTATATACTTGAAAGTTGCTAAGAGAGCAACTCTTAAATGTTCTCACAACCACAACAAAAAAATATAATTATGTAAGGTGATGGACCTGTTCGGACCTGATGGAACTTTACTATGGTAATTACGTGTGTGTGTATAAAATTATAGCATTGTACACCTTAACCTTACACAAAGTATGTCAATCATATCTCAATAAAGTTCTGAAAAAAGTGACATTTTCATACTTGTATTAAAAATTAAACTCACATTATTTTTAAAGCATTTCTATCTTTGATATCTTCAAAATACTTCAAAACAGAAAATTGCTTCAACTAAAAGTACACAGCTCACAAAAAGTACCTAGATCTGGAGTTCAAATCTGAAAGTATCGATCAGTTACCCTCCCTCTAGGTTCTGAAACAAAAATCAAGCCAGCTTCTCGGGTGGTCACATTGCAAGAACTCAGCAGTGCTGTCTGAAAAAGCACTGTTGCAGTAAAGTGGGTCCTTTCTTAGAAATGGAACAGACAAAGCCTTTCATTTATTATTCATGGTGCCTTGTGCCCATGTCAACTCCTGATTAATAATTAAAATTAATCTCATTACTGAAGATTTCATTACAGGATAATTTAATTAAATGAGGAATTGGCTCCCAGATGTTACCTCCTGTGCCATCTTTTAAGTAATGCTGATGATGACACAGGGATTCACTAGGTATCAGTGGGGCCTTAAGAGCGTGAATAATTTATAGGGCTCTGCCGTTCTGCCAACAATAAATGATACTGATCACACATATGCATTATCCTTCTCCAAAGTCACATTTTCCTAAGATTTCTGATAATTTTTCACAAAGTTGTTCAAGGTCCATTGGAAATTCAGGGCCGTCATTTTGTCAGTCATAAAAAAAAATATCAATTTGCTGAACAATTTAATTCACCGAATCTACTCACTTTGTAGGGTAAGTACACAAAGAGTCTCTGAACTGAAAATCTGAAATTTCAACTTTAACAATGGAGAAGAATGTATTAATCATTAATCTATACACTTCTGGTGAAAAAAGAAAGAGTTCGAGTATAGCTAATAAAATAACCAAATAGCATTAAGAATGAAACTTAAGAATTTTGTTTGATTTCTTTATATAAAGTAAGCAGTAAAATAATCTTACAAAGTCAATATATTTTATTTTATTTTACTTGCCATGAAGCAGTATAAATCACAATTTGTAAGTGTTCCAGTTACCACATACTTCACTGTTATAAACATACTGCTCTCACTGCACTTAGGACAAGATAGGGGGATTGATAAATTAGCATCAGAAAAAATGAAACTGACTAAACAAGACTTATAGTTTGATAACATTTAAGGGATATTTCTCTGTTTACTTGGGAAAATCTGGAGTTTTTTTGAAAGCCACAGTGTATGACAAAATCTAGGCATTCTAAAAATTATCAGCCAAACATACAGGTTTTAATTATTCTACTTAGTTTATTTTAAGGATTCTGATCCCAAAATCAGGATATTTGTATATCACAATCTCAGTCTAAGGTTGTACTTTTGACATTTGTTATTTCTACTAGCAGAGGGCAGATTTCTCGCAAATGGAATTTAGAATATCAAGTTAGAAAATGTGATGTACTCTTCCTATAAAGAAATCTATTGCTTCAGGAGTGTTTTTTTAAAACTCATTGTAGTTAATTAATGGGGTAATTTAGGTAATTTATTATTACAGAACAATGAACTGTATTGTCACATCTTTCACATACTATATTCACTGGCTAATCAGCAATCTAAATCATAGAATCGCAGCAATTCAAGGTGGCATGTTATGTTGGAAGGCATCTAGTCTATCTTCTAGATGATGTAGGAGTTCCTTAACCATCTAACAAGGAGACATGACCTCAGTGTCTCTACCAGTTGGACGCAACTTTCCTAGACAACTTGTTTCATTTTCTGTCAGCTGGTAGGATTAGAGAGTCCTTACACAGGTGCTTCCTGAGTTACTTGAGACTTTCCACTTTCTTTCTTTCCCTTTATTCTCTCATGCCCACTGTACTTTAAAAAAAAATCAAATAAGCAAGTTCCCAACTCTGGCCAGGTTGATCCACTTTCCTTGGATAGCTCTTATTCATTCCTTTGCATCCATGGCTTCTTTCTCCTTCAGAGTTGATCTCAAAACACCACTTCAGAATTCTTTTATATCATGTCAAGGTCACTTTCAGGAAGAATCCTTATTAGCCCTTATGCAGCTTGTACTGTATAGATGTATGTGCAGCCATAGACTGTATTACAAAGGCAGGTCTCAAGCAAATAAGACACAATTTTGGGGAAAGTACCTAGCCTTTTGAGAAATACCAATTATTTAGTTCTATCAATATTAACTAGAAACAGTGTTACAAAAAGACATTATGGCTGTGTATGTGATGTAAAGCAAGCCATGAACATGCATGGCTCTCACAAAAATAATTAACAGCTTAACCATGACTGGATAGTTCTTAAATATTTCTATTAATTGAAGTTTGTGACTTGTCCCTTCATAGTAGACAGGCTAAGCTTTCCCAAAACTATTGTCAAATTTTTTTCTGTGAATTTGGAGAAAAACATACTGTTTGATTTCAGATTGCCCAGCTAGAACGTCAGATCTTTCATGGGGGGTTAAATCACCATTTAAAAAAATTTCACTTTAGTGTTTATAAATGTTTTGTAGTAGTTACCAAATAGGCGTGAGCTCTAGACTGGGAATGGACTTTCTAGCACATAAGACACTTAGGGTGGATATTATTTACATTGGGAAAATAGACAAGGGAAAAAATAAATTCAAAGAAGTTTTAAAACCTTGAAAAGTTTAGGTGGTGTAAACACAGATTTAATCATCAAGTCACAATATACTAAAATTAGCTGTCACCACTCCAAGAACTAATAATATTTTTAAAGATTTAGACAAATAAATAAAAGATACTTCAAAAGCAGTCTGAGTAGAGAAATTTTCATGTGTTTGAGCAGTCCTCTTATTTGTTGAACTGAGTTAAATATCCCAGTTTTTGAAGTTGGTATGAGACTTTTGTGCAGACATCCAGCATTATTTGTATAGAACAAATGTTCACCTGGAATGGTCCAATGTCTCCTGCACGTCTTGGAATTTATCAAAACAAGTCATCTTCAAGATCTAAAATTTATCAACATTGGGTCTTGAAGGACAACTTTTAACATACACTTGTCTAGTATTTCTTAGCTGTTTCTCTGCACATACAAAATACTAATCTGGATTTAATTTGTGACTATACTTTGAAAATATTTATCAGTGGAAGAAAACTATAAGCTAACATTAAATAAACGACAAAGAGGAGACAGATTTTATTTATATTTATAGTTCATTTCTCCCCAAAAACAGTCCCATTATGTAAACCAAGTATTTTATCTCTTGAGAGAATTCTCAGGAGAGCTGATCATTTATGGAGCACTTATTATGTATTTAAAAATTATCTATATATAGGGACACATTTCTACAACAATTTTATGAAAGAGGTAACATTATTCTCACTTTAGTAAAGATAAGGATATTTAAACCAAGATAATTTAATTAATTTGCCCACAGTTTTACAGCTAGCAAATTGGAGCCAGGATTAACACCCATGTCTATTGATTCCATACAATAATGATAACATATTTTTTAATGTCTGAAGTGTCTTACACTATTATCCCACTAAGCTCTTACACAGCCAACCCTATGACATTGCTTACTCTTACTATCAGTATTTTAAGGATAAGAAAACCAGGCGTAGAGAGGTAATCATCTTCCCACTCCTACGGTGTAGAACTGGGCTGCAATGATGGGCAGTGGAACTCCTTGGTATAGCTCTTAACCTCTGCAGTAGTATCACCTTTCCAAAGCCGCTAACTGACTCGCCCTCTATCCCAAAGATTATTTTGGTTCCGTAGCGATTCTAACCTTTCTTAAGGTCTACCGTCTTGACCTACATGGACAGTGACACTAACCAGTGTGCAGCCTCTAGGAAACTTTTCCACTCCACATTTCCCACTTCACCCAATCTACCACCTGGACAACTGCGGTGCCCTCCTAACTGGACTTGAAGCATCTCGCTTTTCCTCTCTCCAGTCCATGTACATAAGAAATAGTCTCTACTGACTGGTGTTGTCATAAAGAATTCCTGTTACTCAATTTCATTTCTAGAAATGGTTAGCTGTAAAAGGTAAAGAGTCACTAGTCTTTTGTATATGTCCACTTGCTGAGTTATATGAAGAATTTTGACTCTAGAATTGTAAAACACAGTTTAGAAGCAGAAAGTAGTCTAGTAGGTTCTTATCACTGAGGAAAAGGAATACTGGCAGTCTGGTTTTTATCTCCTGTGAATATCAAATTGCTGCCTAGGCTGTTCCCTATGTACCATGACCAACGTGAAATCTCACTGATCTTTGCTCTGGTTTTAATTCATGTTGAACATCTTTGAGCACTGATTTTAAGGTTCCTTGAAAAATATCTCTTTAGTTCAATATTAGTGTAAGTTTTATTTGTATTTAACTAACAGTAACCATAAAATGTTCTGATTCGAACCAAAGATCAAATTATATATCACTACATTGAAAAGAAGATAATCTCTACTTTGACATACATCTTGCTGGGTGGCCAATGGTGAGGCCTGAGTCTTCAACAACAGGTGCCATTCGGAGTCAAGAGGTGGGGACAGGGAGGATGAGAGCCAACAAGCAAGCCCAACAAGGCTTGCTTAGGCAGGCACTGACAGCTGAGAAAGGTCAAGTGATGGAACCAGGCAGAACTGCAGGAGACCAAGATGCCACCAGAACTTAAAGAACAGAGGACATCATTTGAGGGCCAGCTGCCCATTAGGGGCAGCACTTCAGCCACAACAAAGGTCTGAGGAAGGTAAATCAGAGTTTAAGAGAAGAGTTAATCATCCTCTCCTCAAGCAGGCTAGGTCCCCTTCCCAGCAGGGCAACAGAGCCACGTGAACATGGAGGAAGGGGCTCCCATTCCACACCCACACAGCCCTGCCCAGGGTCTACCCAGGCACCAGTCAGAGCAGAAGTCCTCCCACATCTGCCCGCCTATGGAGCTGAGGGCTCGAGCATCCCTAGCACATGTGAAGCTCTAGTTAAAACTGTCTCTGGAACTGGGCTGCTCTGTGCATCACTGCCTCCACATGTGAGGGAACAGGAGAGAGGGGTGCAGGCTGCACCCCTTTCCCCAGTGTGAACCTACAAAGAGGTATGGATGTCCCCTTGGGTCTTCCCAGGAGAGGGTCTATGAAGCATAAGAAATGCAAAGGCAGACTATCAAATAGGAGCTTGTAACGTACAGCATTACAGCAGAGCAACCATAAGACAGGTGGGTAATGACAGGAAAAGTTCAATTTATCATTCGTGACAAGGTAATGGCTGGGCAGGGGCAGCAGGCAAGGTTGAGGAGAGCAAACTAAAGCTTGTTTCCCTGCAGCTGAGCTAACAAAAGTGAGCAGCCCATACATTCCCTTACCCATTGTCTATGGCTGTTCTCTTGGCACAATAGCAGAGCTGTGTAATTGCAACCAGGACCATATGGCCACAAAGCCTAAAATATTTACTATCTGCCCTTTGTACAAAAAGTCTGTTGACCTCTACCTTGAAGAGGTATCAGACTTTCTAGATGCAAATTGATACATGGAAATAAGTGCAAACAATGAAAATTCAGAATTGTAAGATCTGAAAGGACAGACCATAAAACTATCAGAAAGTCAGCATCCGCAGGTGACCCACACCAAACAGATGGATCACACAGATGTGGGTATAAGTGATAACAATTTTGATACTAACAAAATGGTCCATAATTATACCATAGATTTCAGCTCGCTCTCTCCTCCCTCCTTCTCTCTGTTTTTCCTTCACTTTAACCAACAGGTTTACCTACCACAAGATCATACGATTCTTTCTTCTCACAATCACCACCACATTCCTGTACATCTCCCACTGTCACCTGCCTAAACGCACATGCTGCACTGGTCATTTTACGAATGGGTTCTTGGTTGCCGCAATGGCTACTTTACTTGATGAGCTAACCTGGCATCCTTGAAATGTGCCAGCTGGCTTGCAGAGATAAGACGGCTTTTGTCAAAATAATTATTGAAGTAAGCTCTCTAAGTTCCCAGGAAAAATTAATGAAACTTTAAAGAAGGGACTAAATTTATTAATTTGCTTATTTTCAAATAGTGGCTTATTTTCTAATGAAAAACTTTCTTTAAATTTATTATTATTATTAAGATCCAAATTCAAGAAAGTTGATGCCATTTTTCACTTAACAATTTTTTACTGATGACCTACTATGTGCCTTGAGGTGAGAACCAGTTTGGACAAGAGAAATAATCTGGTTATTAGTTTTCTATTTTTTAATGTTCACAGGGATCCTCAATTTTCCCAGCACCTCAGACATACTCTGAAATGATTTTAGACATTTAGTTTACATAAAAATGAAAAATTCATAAAACCAAGCTAGCATTATATATTCCATAAGACAGAAACATTTTTAAAATCTAATACCTGAAAACAAAAATTGGTAAATCATGTATTATATGACTCTCTCACACACACACAAAATAGATTTAAAATTTCTTGTTCCTTTCAAAATCACAGTTTTCATGGGGACAGAATACATTATAAATTCTCTGTCATATAAAGAGATGCATTGTATAACAATTAATGTACTCTTCTAAATTTGAGACCTTTATGTTTCTAACATGAAGCTACAGAAAGATTGTTTTGACAACAGTGGAGAGGTTATGAGCATTATATATGAATCGGTATCCAATATTCAAGTTGTCTTTGAAAAGTTGAAGGGCTGATTTTTCAAAAGAAGAAGAAATCAGTAATATTTGAACTTGTTGAAATAGATGTGGAGAATTAAAAAATAATGGAAGATGAGTTTTAACCCCAAACAGTTATTATTATCTGAGAAATAAAAGTGACCACACCAATATCCGGATACCACTTTACAAAGCTTCTTTTGGGTCTGTATTAAGGACTTTGCATTTGTACCACCTTTTCTGATGTGTGCCTTATAACCTCAGGGAGAGGATAAGGCATTTGTAAGATTACAGAAATAGCTCTGGCAACTCCTTTATTATTTTTGTGTACATGAGCCCATAAAACACAGTCACTGGAAAACAAATCTTTGAAAGCATTAACCCTTGATATGTATTCACTCCTATTCCTCTCCCTCTCCCCGCCACACACATCCCTCCCCCCACACACATGCTCCGCCCATAATAATCTTTGCTTCCACTAGAACCACACTATAGACTATTATTTCATACAGGCAAAAAAATACACATATGTACTTGGCCATTTGGTGGTACAATCATTCCAACTCAGTAATGGATAAAAGCATTGGATGTGGACTTTTTAACTGTTCTTATTAACTAAAGTTAACATAATTTTATAGTCTCTAAATTATATTAAAATACCAACACAGCGTGCCTTATAAAAACTTTGAAAGAACCTGTAGCATGCTTTTTCACTTGGGCTGAAATTCAAACTCAGAAACCTAGGCAACGCTCTGCAGTCCACAGTCTCAGAGCTCTTCTTGGAGTCACTTTAATTCTTAATGTCTTAATTACTTGCTCTTATTAAATAATTGAAACTGTCTAATAAACAAAAGATGAGATGGTTCTCCTATCTGACCAACATGATGGAACAAGTTTATTCAAAAAAGAGAAAAACAAGAATTATATTGGCTTGGAGAGATACGGTTATGAGTAGAAAAATGTAAAGCTTGTGTTCATCATGGGTTTCTGATCCTTACACATACAAGAGAGATTTTGTATTGATATATGTACATACAGATATATAGAGTAATGATGAATTTGGTCCTGAGAAACTGCTAATGCTTACATGTAGAAGCAGTGACTACGATCACAAGCCTTCAAGGATAGGGGATTAGACATCATTTTGTCGCATCTCACTAGTAGCAGGCATGTGCACTACGCACATTTAAATTCTGTGATGCACACAAAGTCTAAATGTATTTGTAAAATACCCTTTATGCTGCTAGCTTTAATTAAAGTTCTGTATATTGCAAAGTATACTGCTTCTGAATTCATCTTCTATATGTCTAGTTATAAGATCCATTGCTACTATAGTATAATAGTCAGAATATAGTCTCATGCTATACATGTACAGTTGTGAGTATGCAAAACAGTTCATTTCTTGTATTACTGTTTACATTGTGTTGTATTGTTGTAATTTGTTACGATAATTGTATTACTGTAAATTATTGTATTATTTGCCATATGAACAACTATAAGTCTACTTTTTCCTCACTTTGTATTTAAGGATCTATTTCAATACATAGAAAAATGAATACAAATAGATGCAATGGGATAAAAGAAAAAAAAGATAAATTATTGAAAATTTAATTAACTGTTTACTATAAAAAACTAGTTATATTGCAGTAAAGAAAAGATAAAAGCAAAACATTAGCCATTATTAATCAAGAGAATTATTCATTGAGTATTTATAACATGCTAAGGTATGTTCAGAAAGAAGATATAAAACATAGATTAACATTAGACTTTAAAATGTATAATAATTTAATACCTATACTTAAAAAGTAAAAGTGATCCATAAAGAAACAGAATTATTATGTATAGCTTTCAAATAAGCAGAAAAAATAAAGCAAAATAAAGAAAGCTTTAATAATCCAATCAAGAGCAGGAAGGGGAGAAAAATAGTGAGAGGTGGGGGTGGGTAGGGTGGAGGAGAGTAATGGGGGAAATGGAGACAACTGTAATTAAACTACAATAATAAAAATAAATAAATATGAATGTACCTGCAAACATGAAAAATGTAAACAATAAACTCCCTATTCAGAGTGATCAGATATGTAAAAAATAGAGAAATCAAACTTACTCTGTTTTGAAAGAGATGGCCCTAAAAACAAAACCATGCTAAACAATTGCTTTTAAAATGAGATTTTTGGAATGGAGAAAGAAATATTTAACAAATACTAACCATGAGAAAGCTGATACAGCAATGTTGACATAAAAAGAAAGTTAAAATAAAAAAAGTGTTAATAGGTGTAAAAAGGAACATTGCCCAGTACCAAAAGGAAAATCCACCAAGAAGATATAAATATTACAAATTTCTATATTCATAAAGCATAACATGCAAAATATACAAAGTAAAAATAAATAACAAATTGTTTAGATATAACAAATGATTATACCTAAATTCTGACTGCTGAATCTAAGCACAGGAGCTCGTGAATAGTCCTGAAACTCTCCATTACTTAAAACACATTAGCACATGGATAGCCACAAGATTTAAGCAAAGCTAAGATGAAGAATCCATCTCCTCTATAGAGCTGTAAAGAGAGGCTTTCTGGGGTCTAAAATCTGGTAGGAGAGGTGGGAGGGGGCAAGAGGAGATGGGGTTTTATTATGCACTGCACCCCATCATAAGGAGGGCTGCCTAGAAGGAATAGCCTTTGAGCTACCTGCTGCAACTGTGGTGAAGTGCAAATGCTGGGAATATGGCCTCCTGTGAGGAGATTCACTGCTTGGACACAATTCCACAGATTCGTGTGGGCTTTCAATAATCTAGTATTTTATGCTCAGATGATAACATTAGTACAATGTTGAGTATATTTTAAAAAGTGGGGAGGGAATGGTGCCAAAGAAAGTGAAAAAATCCGGGACTTAGAGGGAAACCCCAAATCAGAAAAACTTAGGTACACAAGACAGTATTAGATTAAAATAAGCACAAGGCTACCTATAGCAGTACAGAAGATGTTCAGGCATACTGGGTGTTTAAAAGAGCTGTGGAAGCTGCTGAAGTAACCAAATTAGTTCAAGAGACTCTGGAAGGTAAAAAAAAAAAGTAATGTTTACTTTTTGAACCAGAAGCATATGGACAGTAGAACAAAAAGAACATCTGAAAACAGAATAAGCCAAGTGCAAGTCTCATTAGATGTGAAAAGAAGACATGAAGGTGAACACATAAGCTTTACAGTAACTAGGATGTGAAGATAACTAGGACAAGCAAAGACAAGCCTTTAATTGTTGCCTATCTGCACATACAAACCAGTTTTCCTTAGTTTATTCACTGTCAGAAAAGTCTTTAAATTCTAAACAGTCACCAATATCCATTCGGCTCTAAAATGCTGGTTCTAAGTTCGTGATAAATCCACTTACATTTTATCTCCTTTAGTTCTATCCTCAGTGGAGCCAGCAAAGAATAACCAGTCACACCGGAGGAAAGGTCCAAAACCCACCACAAATCAGAGACTGAAATTGCTCACAAACTGTCATGCTTCAGAAAAATAATTCTAATTCAGGAACCACGCACAAAGATGTAAACACTGGTACATCAACCTTCTGAACTGTAAATCAACAAACAAAAACAAGTCCATTCTGACCCTGGCTGGTGTAGCTCAGTGGATTGAGTGCAGGCCTGTGAACCAAAGCATTGCTGGTTTGGTTCCCAGTCAGGGCACATGCCTGGGTTGCGGGGCCAGGTCCCCAGTATGGGGTGTGCTAGAGGCAACCATACATTGATGTTTCACTCCTTCTCTTTCTCCCTCCTTTCCCCATTTCTCTAAGAATAAATAAATAAAATCTTTTTTAAAAAAACAAGTCCATTCTACAGAAGTATATATTTATCTCCAAAACTTCATGAAAAAAGCAAGTTTTACTGCAAAGTCAACAAACAGTATGGTTGCACTGGTATGAGAGAGAGATGGAAGGATGGGTGGGTGGGTGAATGACAGTAAAACTGAGAATAGTTATATGACGAAAAGTCAGATGGATGGATACACAGCAAACTTTTATGTGGTTATCACCTTGGGAATAGGAGTGACATGATGAGACGATACTATTCTTTCATTTCATCCAGTTAAGAATAGTTTTGCTCCAGAACATTGGATATGTATAATTTTATAATTTAAAATTTTTATTAACATAAGCACATTTACTCTGAATAGAGATATAACAATAATAAATATAAATGTAGAATAAAATAATTCTAACATGAAGTTAGAGGCAAATCAGAAATATACTCTTTTTTAAAAGATTTTATTTATTTTAAGAGAGAGGGGAAGAGAGGGAGAAAGAGAGAGAGAGAAACATCAATGTGTGGTTGCCTTTCATGTGGCCCCTACTGGGGACCTGGCCTGCAACCCAGGCATGTGCCCTGACTGGGAATCGAACTGGCTACCCTTTGGTTTATAGCCCATGCTCAATCCACTGAGCTATACCAGCCAGGGCCAGAAATATATCCTTATTAGTACATTGTTACTGTTAATTGTAAAATCATAATTACTTGGGGTCCTAATGTTTGCCCAGGAGAACTGATGACTAGATTTGTCATGGGAAACTCATTTTGGACCCTGCTTGCCTGGCAGCTAAATTAATCTTCAGCCCTCTACCCATGTAGGTGATTGTAATAGCATTCCTCAAATGAAACTGAGATTTTTGGTGCACCATGAAGACCTGCAGACATTCAATACTTGGTAGTTATAGGTGGGTATGCAATGAGCTTCCTACAAGTATCCACTTTTTAATATCCCAGCACCTTTTGACCTTTTGATATGTGCAGGGAATGAATGAAACTGTGCAGACTGAGTAGCTGCTTGATGGTGGTAACATGACCTAGTGTAGACTCTGCCCCTCCAACCCCTCATTCTGTCTCTTTGCCATTCTCCTTCTTGTTTCAAAATGAATGAAGAACGTAGACAAGACTCTGATGACCCAACATGAACAAGGTAAGCCTAGGCATCCTGGCAGGCCCAAAGAACAAAATGCTGTGAGCCACTCAGACACGGGAAAGGCACCAGAGGGCCAGAATGTTTCATGGACAGCAGAGTCATCAAGAGGCGATAAGGAAGTCGAGCTGCTGCTGGCAGGTACCTTGAACTAATATGTATAAGGCAAAGAAACGTTGTGCCAGCCAGATTAAAACAGTGATTTGAGGGGAAAACACTGAGACGGACACTGTAATTACCTGTCAGTGTGGGATGAGTGAGAGACAAAACGCAGTGTCAATGAATAGCCATATACAAGTAAGGAAGGACCAGCAAGGGGTAGAGTGTAAAATCTATGGAAAGGAACTAAAAAAATGAAGTGGATGCCAAAGTAATATTTCAATTAATAACTACTTAAAAATTAATTTTCTAAACCATCAAATTATCCAACAAAAATCATCCACCAAAATCTACTAAAAATTTTCAATACCCAGAAAAATCTCTTTTAGCATGAACTTACCCTAATACCCTGGCTAAAGCCTATTGAAGTGGCTTATTACAGAATTCTATTGGTTATTGTATACTTAAAGCCGTAAGATGTTTACCTTGAAACCTATAGTAATCACACATGGTAAAAGGACTTTTACCTGAAATTTAAGGAAACAATTAAGTGCAGCTTACTTATTTGTATATGTTCATCTACACATGTTATCACTTTGAAGTAAGGTCTATGTAAGCCTTCACCAATGTTAACTATTTGCTGAGAAAAAAGTAAAGCTGCCAGGCTTTTGACAGGACTAGGGAGCTCTCAGTTTCTGCGAGTGAGAATTAGCAAGCGCCTGTTCAACAGAACTGCACATCAGGTACACATCCACACGGTGACCAGCTGAAAGGCCTTCCTGGAGCCTGCCCGCCGCCGTGCAGGACGCCCTACGGGAGCGCGGAAGTGCCTTCTGGAGCGTGTGCGGCCTACTCTGCCCAGGCTCCGAGCTCGCTCCAGCTAGCCAGATCTTTCTGCTGACACTTCACACAACACTCTGCTTCTGTTGATTCTGCATCTCCCCCTTCTTAGAAATTATTGCGCTGTGGTTGCCACGGTATTCCCATATGAGTTTTTATTAGAAGATGCAACACATTTTTTCTATAATACAAATCTTAGCAGTGAAAAAAGTGACCTTTAAATGAATTGATATAAGAATCAATACATTATACTTGCTGATCATTGCTGGAGATGAAATACATTTCTGACTAAAATGCAATTCCACAAGCTTTCCGTCTGAGTTGACATATTCAAATTTTATTTCTATGTAAAGGCCTTATGAATTTGCTTTAGTTCCCCTAATCACTTCTGTCCCTAAAATTTGTCTAGTACCTTTTCTCTTTTTTATCAGTGGTACGGGTCTTTTATCATTCATCTTGTACCTTTTTTTGTTTAGAACTTTCAGCAAATTTTCTGAGTTTAAGAGTGTTTGATAACCAAATCTCAAATAAAAATAGATTTTTTCCTTCTTGTTCAATCATGTCCCACGAAATATTTTAATTTTCTCTATTTAAAAAAATGTATTTTTCCATGACTAAAGAAATATTTCACCTTAAGGTTGAAATTACCGAAAAGGAGAGAAAAATCTTCAACTTTCTCTCCCCAAAGTTTTAACACTTGATGGTTTTCCAAAAGCACTTGGAAAATTTCTACAAAATATAGTCATTGTGGTTGCTGCCCTGAATAATATCTGCAGCCTCCCCTGACCCGGACGCTGCACAAGCATGAACTTTGAATTTCTGTGCCTTGTCCGGAGTCACAGACCTTTCTTATCCAGGGCTCCACTCACCGTGTCCCAAGAGCCTGGCTCCCGTCCACATGGGTGGACTCCCCTCAGCTTAGACATGCCTTTTCCACTGAGAAGAGCTGGGGAGAGGCAACATTCTAACAGAATGTTCTTTCAAAGTTCTATTAGAAAATCAGCCACCACCCAAAATCACAGACCCCACTATTAGATGTGTGGGGAAAACACCCGACATCAGTTTATAATAGACTCAATACCAGCCAGAAATTTCAGTTGGAGTTCCCATAACCAACTACTAAAAGGAGGGTGTTCTAGACTACTTTATTTTACCATATAAAATGTTTTAAGGTGCTAAAAAATATTTTCACAGTTAAGGTTGACAAAGAAAGTAGTATCAAAATAAAAATTAATAACGTATAATATTAGCTTTTGATTAATATGACAGCAATATTGTTTTGTTAACTAAATATTATTTATAAATTTGGTTTGAGAAGCAGAAATATTTTCATGCAAAAGGCAAGTTTATCAGTGTACTTAGAGGAAAAACGGTACTCTATTACCACATGAGAGAATTAATCCATTTGATAAAGTAGAATAATGAAAACAAAAATGGTATATTATTTTTCTGAAATTTAAAATTTACTATTAGGTTTCATTTAAGTATGTATTTAAATAGTCTTTCTAAATCAAGAAAAGGGAAATTAATGCTAGAAACTAAAAATAATTAATGTTAAGTTTTACAGAAGTTAACAAGTTTTGCGTACAATGTACAAGTTTTGACAAACAGTCCCACACAGGTGCATGCTTTGCTATTGATTGCATTCTCATCTGTATTTTCTCCCTAGAATAACACTTATCAGTAATGCTCATCTTTTAACTTTGAAGTACAACTCAGAAGTCACAACTCACTTGTATCAGGCGAATGATTGGGCCATAGTCACAATTTCATGTTTCTCAAACCCACAAACACCTCCATCAATAGCTTTACTCAGCTATTAATGCAGAACCTACAAATTTTCTATAACTTAAAATAAGTTTTTTATAATACAAAAGTAGTTTTTAAATGCATCTTCATATTAGGGTCTAGCCATTTTCAATTCTATCGAAGGAATTTTGAAACATTGAAAATTAGCATTCTACCAAAGTCAACACAGAACCTTCCTCAGAAAAACAAGGTTTTAGAAAGACTCTCATGGAAAGGGAGAAATAATTCACACATTCCCTAATATGAGCCCTCTGTACTTGGCTTAAACACAACTAAAAAATGAATTAAGGTAGCAGAAAACAAGGTCCCAATCTAACAATTATACAAGAAAAAGAAGCCTGAGAATTACCAAAGATGTTTCTGTAACAAAGAATGAAAAAGAGAGTTTATAGAAGTAAAATTAAAAAATTATATAAATGCAAATTGATCTAAATAGCTGGACCTTGGCTACCATATTTTGGCACTAAATAAGTCTGCTTTGATTTTTTTTATTGGAATAGCAACAATTAACCTCATGCAGATTTTATATTCCATTAAATTATCCTAATCAGCATGCACATCTGTTTTCTACCAGACTTTTAACAGATCAACTGGGATAGGAAGGCGATAAATGCTAAGTATAAACTGGGGTAAGAAGCACATGATGCGCAGAGATCCCCAATCTCCACCTGGTCGATAACGTTTTCCGGGCAATCTGGAGAGCAGACACAGGCAGAGGGCCCTTTCTCATCCATCAGGAAGGATGCAAAGGGCGTGGAGCAAAATTCCCTTCTCCAGAGGGAGAGGGACAGTGTCCTCCTATTTTAAAATAAAGACAGCACGTCCTTCTCCCTAAGTTAAAACGTAGCAAATAGAGTTCTCCCACACCCATGCATGCTCATACATACTACACATACTTATATATACCATAAATTCAAAATGTAGCTGCTATCTTTAAAAATGTAATAAATAAATGTTATAGACATGAGCTTTAAGAGAGGTTATAGCAAGAAAATCTAGTTTATAAAAGAAAATGGAAATAAGTGTAAAAAAATATGAATGCTCTTAAAAGACTAGGTATGTGTATACTTAATCCCAATTTCCACTTTCCAGTAAGGAACTACGGAGCAAACATAAGAGGGCCCAGTCTTCGGCTCAGTGCTATAGGGGAATGGAAGAAACTGTTAAAGAAAACAGGTTGTAGTGAAAAATCTGCTTTGGGTCTGGATGAAAGTTTAAGCAAATGCTATCACTATGGTGAGGAAGAACCATGGCTGTCCAGCTGGCTCATGGCCAGAAACTACTGTTGGTTAATGCAGGACCATCTCTGAGAAATGGTAATAATAATAATCCATGTAAGGTATACCAGTTTATAGTTTGTAAGGTACCTCTGCTTTTTCACTTGACTTTCACCATAAGTTAAGTATTTTTATTATGTCTATTTTACAAGTAAGATGAGGACTATAATTCAGAAGATTAAGTGATTTGCCTAGGGTTCAGGTTGGTGGCTTGCTCTCTCTCTCTCTCTCTCTCTCACACACACACACACAGACACACACACACACACACACACACACACACACACACACAGCAAGCAAGTATCCCCAACACTTGAACCTGTCTCCAAGTGTTATGTTTGCCGACACCCCACTCAAGTACTTAACCAAAAACTTACCAATTCCTCACTTTGTTCACCCCTCCCCACGTGCAATCCATTAGAAAATCCTTAAATGAGACCCACAGCATTCTGCAGAAATGGTCCCGTCTTATGCCCTCCTGCCATGGTCTGTCTCTGCCACCACAAGTTCCTTCTTTTGGAGAACTCCCTCCTCCTCCCTCACCTCACAGCCTTCCACGTAACATAATTCATTCCTATTTATGACCTCAATCGTGACTATCTTAGTAAGACTTCACTGTTGCATACTTTCATAAAACCACAAATCTAGTTAGTCTCCATAGTATCTATCAGTGTTATACTTTTACGGAGTTTTTTTGGGGGGGATGTGATTATTTGATTAATAGCTACCCTACCTCTAGACTGTAAGTTCCAAGCATACAGGATCCATTTGACTTATTACGTCAGTAAACTTTCAGACTGACAAGTTTCAAACCAGGAAAAGACCTGCTTTCAAAGAAAACAGGCACATTAGTACAGTGTCATATTGTGGTAAATGATTTTATCAATCTTCTATTAAGGAAAAAATGGCAGAATGATAAGAGCAATAGCAACTGAATGTAAACCACTTTTAAGTATTTTGGAGTAGCACTACATTAATCAAAATCAAGAACAAAGATTTGTTTGAAAATGTCTATAGGGCTTTAAAACAAAAAATTTTTATGGAAAAAATGATGTTTTTCTATCACATGTGTATAGATACAAAGACATGATTATTTAACATGCTAAAATCTGAATATTTAAAAGTATTTATTATTGCAATGTCATATTATAACCTAATAGGTAAAATGATAGTGATTTTAAATGTGTCCATCACAAAACATTGTTGTTACGAGTAAATGAGATATTTTGCAAAAAGTGCTTAGAATCATGCTTGGTGCATAGTAAGGGCTCAGTAACTGTCACCATTTGTATAGTTGCCATTATCTAGAGAAAAGGCAATAAACAGAGTATCCTAGAAGGAAAAGAGACAGGATTTAGAGCCAGTCAAAGCTGGGTTGGAGTGCAAGATTATTATTAAGGCCTGGAACGCCTCCATGCGTGACACTTACTGGGTACTTGATCAAACACTTACCTGCTATTAGGTCAGCAGGTCCTCAGTTCAAGTGAGTTAACTGAGCTGAAGACTGCTCCTGTCAAACTGTCAAATGCCGTACGAATTTTCTTCATCAGATGGGACTTTGTGCTGAAGCTTTTAAAAGACATGAGCCTGAACTTTATCTCTTAAGACTAAAATGATATCTAAACAAATAACATTTGACTTCATTGATTTAGTTCTTTATGAAACCAGAAAAAATGTCATGATCTATTAAAAACACTCAAAAACTCGGGGAGCTGAGATGGATGTTGGAATTCTTTCAAACCATGGAACAAATGATCCAGGATGCGGAGACGTGCTAGGGAGGCTCCTAATGGAACTCAGCTCCCCTTTGTCACGTGCTGGATCCTGGAGCTGCTTTTGGTTTGTCCCAGATGGTACTTTAAGTACATTTCAAACTATTGTTGGTTTATATAGTACATGACAGAAGGTAATTTAAACACAATGTCCCAACTGTATATCTGTTTTGGTTACAACACTTACTGTGGGCGCAATAAATGCCTCAGTACGAAAATAATAAAAACTGTTTTTCTTGTACCTAAATCATTCCCTGCTTTGTTGCAAGGACTGGAAAGTGTGGATTAAATATATGATATCATTTTTAAAGTTCCTACTGAGGATTTCTGACCAGTTCAGTTATTTTATGATTTAAATTTATAGGGGTTCTTTTTAACCTTGTTTTTTATTTTTATATTTTATATTCTTATATATCCTTAGAATCATGCTTAGTGCATAGCAAGGGCTCAGCAACTACCAGTATTTATATGTCATAAGGTATTGATTCTAAGGGTACATTTTATCCTTATACTTCATTTATAGAAATAACTACTTAAACAAGCCTATAGTGCCTGTTTTTAAAAATGTCAAGTATTAAAAACTAATATTCAACAGATAAGAAAGATTCCGGACATGATAACTTTTCAATATAATTGAACATACAACATAACTGAAAGATACAAGTCTGGTTTTCAAGTTAAATATTCCATTTTAAATACAACTCCTCAATAAAACTTAGTTGCTCAGAAACGTTGAGAGAATAAAAGAAGTTTTTGTTTTTCCTCTTGGGGACTGTACTTCTTCTCACCTGGAGAAGCAGCTGATCGGATTAAAGCTGTACCAGGGAGTGGAGGTCAGAGGCACCGACCGCAGCACCGGCTCTACCAGTCAGTGGCTGCAGCAAGTCCTTCCCCCACCAGGACCCCACTTCCTTCACGGGCAGAATGAGGACCTCTGCTTGTGAGGTCCCTTCTCACACCACGTGACTCCGACTATGCCTTCTTGGGCTCTACTCCATAAGAATATAGGGCTTGGAGCCAGTCTGCTCAGATCTAATCTGAATTCTTCCACTTTCCTGGGCAAATGTCTTCACCACAGCATTTAGCCTCTCTTTGCCCTAGTCTCCTTGCTTCTGTAATTCGTGATGATAATCATGCAACGTGTTGTAAATGCACTGCCTCCCTAGCAGGGAAAAAGACCTAAGAGCATCACAGAATTTTGTAACAATATTAAAATTTCTAGAGTAAAGACTATATTTGATCCAATGTTTTACTGTGATTATATCAGACGTACCACCTAAATGAATATACACACACACAAAAATAACATTTATGAAGCACATATGTTATCACTATGATGCAGGTGTTATGAATAATGGCAGAAATGTAACACAGATATATCTTCTGTATGCTTATTTACTTACATATTTTATTCCTTTGTATAATCTGCTTGCAAGTTTGGATAGATATAAGGCAATCTGATCTAGTTGAGAAAGACAGATGTGGTTTTTAAACCCAAGTCTGCCATTAACCCAGTCTATGGTCATATCCAGGCCCCCCAACTTCCTCAGCGAACTCATCCGAAGCACAGATACTGTATAACAAACGCCACCACGCTGGATTACCCAGCTGGGTCTGGAGGAAAGAGGGCTACAGAGCCTGCACGACACTGGCTCCCTGCGAGTGCTCACTAAATGGTTGCAATTATCTTCTTGGTCGTCTGGGTCCCTATGCTTAATGCCTCATGGCAGCTGTTTGCAGATCATGTTGTCATGTCTTAGCTGGCAATGGAATATACATTTTCTCACTCAACTTCAAAGAAAACACATGTTCATTATGTTCGTCAACTCACAGAAGGCACTGTGCTCAGCGGTCAAAAGTCAAATGAGAATATGTGTTGAACCCTCTTTCCTGAATGTCCTTAAAAGTTTTAACCACCAACTAATAACTACCATTTATTATTCACTTATCATGTGCCAGACATGTTTGGAAGTGATTTACAAGTTGTTTAATCCTTACAACGGCCACTTCTCACCACTTTCGTATCATCCTGGCCTCTTAACAGGTCTTCTTTCTGACTTCACCCTACCTAGTCTATTCTCAAAATAGCAGCCAAAGTGTTCACGTTAAAAGAGTCAGATCGTATTACTGCTTGCCCCAAGCTCCCCAGTGCTCCATCCTGGTCCATGTCATAACAATGGCCAACCAGGACCTACAAACCCGGCCCCATGACCACTTTGACTTCATCGCCTCTTGCTCACTTGCCCTGCTCAAGCCACAGTGACTCCTTCTGTTCCTAGAACATGCCAAAGCACATTTCATCTAGGGGCCTGTCAGTTGCTGTTCCCTCCTCCAGGGATGCTCTTTCCCCAGATACCCTTGTGGATTGGACCCCTACCTTCTTCGGGGCATTACTCAGCTGTCATCTTCTCAAAGACACAACTTTATGTAAAACTGTAACGTCCCCCTCTCCCCATTCCCAGCCAGGATTCCCTATCCTGCTTTTACCATTTAACACATTATACATTTTATTTATATTATTCACGGTCCCTAACCATGATGCACATAACCCTCCATAATCTGGCCCGGTTTATTTCTCCAGATCCTCTCCCAGCTCCCCCACAACACAGAGCTGCCAGTAGTCCCCAGTGCACGCCACAGCGTCTCAGCCACCTCTGCCCTCCTGGTCAGTGTTCCTCCTTTCTTCCTCCTGCTATCCCCTACTTTGCTTGCACTCACACTTCAGGATCTGGCTGGGAATGTAAGAAGAAAAGAATGTCCAGCGTCCTGAAGGAAATCTGAGTTGGGGTGCCCTCCTCTGGACCACCAGAGAACCCAGCACATGCTCCCTGAGATGCTCATCCCACATTTTATTAAAATAATATATTAATGTTTGTCTTTCCCACTAGATAATTCACAAATGATAAACTAATACATTATGTCTGTCCCAAAGATCTGAAATAAAATGTAGCACAGAAGTGACGCTCAAATGAAGTTTGAACTGGATGATGGCCACAGAAACCCACTAGAAGCTTTAGTGTTTAGAGTGTGGCTGGATATGACTGCTACAAACTGCATCATATGTACAATTCCTGTTCCTTCAAGACCATCCCTATTTATTCACTCATTAGGTCAACACATTTATTTGAACCTTCTGCAAAACATGTGTCACTGGCATGCACTATGTAGTCAGGCCTGAGATGGCTACAGGGTGGCACCCATGCTGAACATGCACAGGCTTTTTCCCCTAAGCAATGTAACAACTACATAGCATTTGCCCTCTACTGGGTATCATTAGTAATCTTATGCGATCACTTATATTAGATGATTTAAAGCATATGGGAGAATATGTGTAAGTTACATGCAAATACTAGGCTAGTTTATACAAGGGCCTAGAGTACCTGTGAATTTTGGCATCCAGGTAGATCCTGGAGCCAAACCCCTGTGAGTACCAAGGAACGACCCTGCTGTGTTAGCTTCCATGGACGCCATGAAGGTGAAGGAGGTAAGTCTTCCCCTGCCTGAGCCCTGTACCCACTCCACCCTCACTTATGACTAGAGCAAACAATCTCATATCAAACTCAGTGCCACATAAAGTTTGCATGAATAACATGAACAAAGTACTAGCAGAACTGTGACATATGACATATCACTCCCAGGATAGAATGATAGGAAAAGATCATTTAAAGGAAGTGAAATTTGGTTTAAGCTAAAAGAACTGATTGCACTGTAACATTCATATTTTGTATTAAAGGAAAAGAATAATCCTCTGACAATAAATCTTAACAGATGGAATAAATGAAAATATGTTCTTTTCCATTCAATTATAGGGACTCAGATTAGTGTTTCAAAGGAAAAAAATGTTACTGTGTGCTGGTAAAGTATTGAACATCTCACTGAACCCCAGAATGGGGAAAGGCAGAAAGGACTGGAAGAGGCGATCTCAGTCACAGTCGCCACCTGGCAAGCAACAGAAAAGCAGCCTGTGAACACTGGCCTCTCCACTTGCACGTCACTGGCTAGAAAGCAGTGGTCCAGCGCTGGCACCTGCTTCCAACTGGACTTTAGATGGGACTGTCTCTCTGTTTAAGTAAATATTTGAAATAGTTAAAATGAACAAGCCATAGTGAAAACATCATGGAAACTGCTTCATCAGCTTCAAACAGAAGAGCGTATAAAAACCAAACAAAAATAATATATATACATTGAATATCAATATGCTTACACTAAGCATGCACTAGAACAAAACTACAATATTGTTCAGTGTGAGCCTGCATCTTGTGATAAAATTAAGAGTCAAAAGCAAGCAAGCAAATGGACAAAACAATAAAACAGGAGTCAGAAAACTATGGCTCGTGGGCCAAATCTGTCCCATCACTTGTTTCTATAAAATTAAGATTTATTGGAACGCAGCTACATTTATTAGTTCACATATTGGCTACGGCTGCTTCCACCAAGTAACGGCAGAGTGAAGTCACTGCAACACGGACTGCATGACACACAACGACAGAAGCATTTGCTAAAAGGACCTTCCCAGAAAAACTCTACAAATCCCTGATTGACCTAATAATATAAATCTTTTCTTTGTCACTGGTATAGCTGATACAATCATTTTAAATATAGAAAACTTTTAATTTTACCAACTTTTCAAAAGCTTTTTTAATAATATATTTTATTGATTATGTCATTACAGTTGTTC
>PVKM010008154.1:0-39697 GCA_004027735.1 Carollia perspicillata
GACATTCTTTGACTGTGGATGTGGGAACAGTCAGCACTGTATTCCTCTGCCTTGTAAACAGCACTCTTAAATTACAGATGACTTTTTTTCCCTTAATACTGATCAAAAAAATTTTATGTTTAAATGAAAAGTCTGTCGCAAAAAGAGAAGACAGAAGGGCTTATGGGGACTGTTATTCTTTTTAATTGTGGAACAGTAGCATAAAATGTACCATCTTAGCCATTTTTAACTGTGCCGCTCTGTGGCACTGAGAACGCTCACACTGTTGTGCAGCCATTGCCACAGTTCACCTGCAAAACTTCATGCATCCCAAACGACAGCTCTGTCCCCATCAAGCACCAACTCGCCATTCTCTCCTTTCCCTGGCCCCTGGGAACCACCATTCTACTCTCTGTCTCCATGAGTTTGGCCAGTCTAGGTACCTCCTGTAAATGGAATCACATAGCCTGTGTCCTTTCGTGACTGGCTTTTTCACTTAACGTAACGTCCTTGAAGTTCATCCACGTTGTAGCATGCGTCAGAATTGCCTTCTTTTCAAAGGCATAACAACATTCTACTGCGTGCATGTATCATATTTTGTTTATCTATTCACCCTTCAACAAGTTGCTTCTACCTTTTGCCTACTATGAATCATGCTGCCATGAACACGGGTGAGCAACTGTCTCTCTGAGACTCTGGTTTGAATTCTTCGGGGTTTATACTGAGAAGTCAAACTGCTGGGTCACAGGGTAATTTTGTTAAAGGTTTTTTCAGTAACTGCCATTTTGTTTTCCACGGCAACTGCACCCTTTCACATTCCCATCAACACTGCACATAAGCTCCAATTCTTCCGCGTCCCTGTTCACACTTTTTAGAACAGCCACCCCAGTGAGTGTGAGGGAGCATCGGATTGGGTCTTGATTTTCATTTCCCTAATATTAGTGATATTGCTCATTTTCATGTGTTTATTGGCCATTTGTATATTTTCTTTGGAGAAATATCTATTCAAGTCCTTTGCTCATTTTTTACTGAGTTTATTTTTGTTTGTTTAGCAACTCCGACTTTTAAGCTGCCAGGCATTTCCCTCTTCTTTTTGCAGAAAGAGACAACTGCACCTGCAGCAGGTACGTGTTCCTCCCCTCATGGCACACACCCAGATGTTCACCATGCAGATCAGTGCACCCCCTGCACAATGCACAGCTCCAGAAGCAGCCCCATTGCAGACTGCACCCAAGAGGGGCACCCCAAGTCACTGTGCAGTACACAGTGGGCACCCCATCTGTATGCAATGGCCCTGCCTCCTCACGGCCAAAATCTTAAATTCCTGGTTCCCTCCTCACGGGGACTCACCACTACCAGGCACTCACTGGACGTACCACCAATGCTAACTTCTCTTTCAGTGTATGCTAACTCTTCTTTTTTTTTTTTTTTATCTGTTCCTCCAAAGAAAATTCAAGTTTGTAGACTAAAACAGATCCTTTAACACTTTCTTGGCATTTCTCTATAACTAAAGGTAAGATACGGAGTTACACAGATGCATAACAGCCCTTGTTGTTAGTAGAATTCCTAAATGCCACAAGGTACAGAATACTATAAAAAAGAGGACTGCTTCAGAATCCCCCAGACTTGGGATGAAATCCCAGGTATGTTATTTACTATAAATGGAGCAACATCTGCGAACCTTAGTTTTTCTCATCCATAAATTATGAGTAGTACCAGTTAAGTCACAAAGTGGTTGTGAGGACTAAGTGAAATAAAGTACATAGCCTGTCGTGTTTTAGTTTTCTTACTGCTCTATTCATATTCATTTTCTTTCTCTACTTCTCTTTCTCTGTCTCTCCCTCTCAAACTGACTGTCTGAACTAGGATGGGGAACAGAAAGTCAGAGAAAAGAGGGTGATTAAAGGTATATCTAGGAAGTAGAAATCTCCGTGCAAAAGTATTTTATCCATTATTACCTATAAATTATCATAGTTACTGGTTAAGCACTTACACTCCAGGCACTGCGCTATATAGAACGGAAATACAGAGGGAGATGCAAGGACTGACTTCCCTAGTTCTCCAGACTCATCCCTCACTCTGCCTGCTCCTACTATGCACGGTTCTCTCATTTCTAAAACATAAATGTTAGATGGCATAGTCCTTTCTAAGGTAACTACAAATCCAGCATGAGTGGTAATAATCTGGGAAAAAGACAAGCAAAAATCTTGCAAAAATAGCACAGTGTACAGCTGATGGCAAAGGCCTTTGGCATTTGGAAAATTAGTTTTAAGTTAGGTTCTTCCTAGCTGTGCAATGTCTTTTTCCTTTTTCCCCACACAATTGAAGTCTATTGCCATTTTCCACTCCCCAAAGGGACGTTACTTATCTATGAATAGTATTAAAATTTACAATCTAGGTAGGTCAGTCCTACCCAACACACCACCTGTAACAGCCACATTACCAAGTTAAAAACCAACATTATTTTCTCTATTACAGTGCCAAAGTACTGCTTTGAGTTTCTGCTTCTGCTTAAACAGAGCTACTGTTTTGATCCCTATAAACGGTACTATGCCTTTTCCTGGATGATGCTAAATATAATTTTTAAGTTATGCAAGTAATCAAATGTTAGGACCATTATCATTTAAGGCAACAAAACAGAGGAACACAGTAGGAATCTTAACACTGCTTCGGACTTTGCACAGATTCTCCCTGTCCTTGTCATGACAGTAATAGAGAGTCTGAAATGGCTCTTTATCTGCTGTGACATCACTGTTGGCTGCGGCTGCACTGCAACTGCTCAGGGGAGAAAAACTGCCCATCTCTGTGCTGCTATCGCATGCATTCTCCTCTCCCCCCATCATTCCAACACTGTATTTAGTGAACAATATAAACAACATACCAATTAGAGGCCTTTAAAATTGAGAGTCAAACGGGAAAACATACCAATTATCTGGTTTTCCATGTTTTATAACAACACAATTTTGGAGCTGCAATTAATTTGCCTCAAGTTATATATAAATAATGAGTTTTTACATGATTCTCCCCTCCTCCGGCACTTAGGTCACACTAATCTTTTTCCACACATATCTGTGTATTTTTTGACTTCATGACTCACTTTACCCTGAGCAAGCCATGCTTCAATTTCTCGACTGTGGTAACCACGTCAAAAAAGAAACCACAATTACTAAATTCCAAAAAAAGATCCCTATAATCTTCTGTTGACTTAAGTGTCAGTGAAAGTAGATCTGTGCTCTGTTCTAGCTCACGCTGAAAAAGTCAAATTAGGACTGCATGAAATGACAGTAAAGTGCAGGCCCAAAAATGTGCCCTATACTAAATTCAGCTGTATACCATTTTGTGAACCAAATGAGGTTAGGTGGTGATGATTTCCTGATTTCTTGAGCACCAGACAAACCTGTGGCTTTAGTCATCTCTGAATTTGCCCCCCTCACTCAAATGCAAATGACCTGAATTGGAACTTAGTCTGTAAACGTCACTTCTAAAGACAAGGCGGGGTGAGAGGCCACAAAACCTGTGTCATGACTTACCCTAGTACACCAATTTCTATGACACTCATTCTAACGCAGGAGCCAAAACTAGCATCCTGTGCCTGCTCTCTTTCCTAGAACTCCCCTTCGGGGTGAGCACAGTACTCTAGAAACTTTTCTCTCTGTGAAATAATGCTTAGCGGGAGGTTCTCAACCACGGAACTACTGGCATTTGGGGCTGGGTAATTCTCTCCGGAGGGGCTATTCTGTGTATTGCAGGGTGTTTCACCGTCCATCAACAAGAGACGCCAGGAGCAATCCCCCTAGTGTGACAACCAAAAATGTCTCCAGATGTCACCAAACGTCCCCTGGATGGCAAAATTGCCCCAAATGAGAACCACTGCTTTAGAGATACCTCACCATTGTCTGTGTCTATATGAAGTCTAGGATAAGGAAGTATAAACAAAGAAGAATGAGAATAACTTCAAGATTCTTCCCACAATCTCACGTTTTCAAAATTACAAACCTTGGAGACCATGAACCTGGCTCTGGAGTTACCAGTGTACCAGCGGCTCAGGCTCTGACTAGCTAGGAGGCAGAGAGGAGGCCCCTCCTCACGGTGGCTGTCTCTCTTCTCAGGCCCTTGAATGAGAGAGAGGTCAGACCTAAATTCTGAGAAGCATGGGATTCCTAAAAGACAAGTATAAACATTCCCTTTTTCTTTTCATTGTAGGAACAGTCATGCCTAAATTCATTCACTTCACACTATTTGGAAGACAATTAGGTTAAGACAAGTTATTAGGCTGTATTCTAAAACAGAATAACTTAGCACTGTGGGACCTCCTGTCCTGGTGGCCAATCAAGGAAAATCATGGGAGACCGCATGTGCAGTAGCGTAAAAGTAACTTAACTACTCGCACATGCACAATAAAAGTCCGCCAAAACCAGCCGGGGGATATCTGCCCTATACGAACAGAGTCCTCCAGTCACTAAGAGTCAACCTCTGCTTGGAGTTGGCCCGTTCCCATGTGCTGTGGACTGTGCTGTCGCTTAATAATCGACTCTCTCTGCTATTAAAAAATTAAAAAATAAAACACAAATTGGTAGCTGCTCTAAGAGGAAACAAATGCATCAAGAAGAAAGGACTAGAGTAAAGCTTTTCTTCAGGCTTCGAGTGTCCCCTTGACAAAGCTAGCATCCGTGGGTCAGAAAAGATGGTCATTTCCTGAGTGCAGCCCGCAGCGCCCCCTGTGACATCCATTATAATACAGCACTCACCTAGAGGCTTGTGGGGACAAGTATCAAACTATGGTAACTGGAAGTGACTCGCTTCACCTTTTTTTTTACTCTTAAATATTCTAACTCATCAAGTTTTAGCATGAGTGTCTTTGATGGGTACTATTTCCAACCATCTCCATCTTCTGGCAAGAATAATGTTTTATTGGTCCTTAAACTATTTAATAAAGAGATTCTCATAAACTTTCACCAAAGCTACTTACTTAGGAGAGCTGAAACCAACCAAACCATGTAAGTATTCCAAATGTTATAAAAGCAAATAAATCCATTTTTCTGCAGCACAGATACCAAAAAACAAACAAAAAAAACCCAACAAACCCAGACCACCGGAAGTCAAAAAACAAACAGCACTTTGCTCCCAAAATATCTGATTTTAGTCTGTCAAAAATCCACTATCTTGCTCTTTGCTATACCACATTTAACAACACTAAAAGTCGTTATCTTTGTTACTTCTACTCTCAGTTGCATCTTAGTCAAGAATTGATATTAAAGTCAGTAAAGAATGGGATAAATATCACATATATGGAAGTTATCCTTGTAAGTTCTTTCATTTATAAATTCTTTGACATATGCAACACTTAGAGTTTACACAAAAGACAGAGAGCATACAGCTGAATCCATGTAAATTAAAATCACATACATGCCTGCACTAAAACAAGACAGTCTTAAGCAAGAATATATAAATGGCAGAGAGAGCTCCATTATGTATTTTAAATCATTCACACTAAGTCACATTGTTTAGGCAATAATATAGTGTACCCATCCTGAATTCTTCTACCAGTATTCAAATCTCCTAATTCAAACAAGTAAAACCACTACATCTCACTCCTCTATCATATAGTTTTTGAATTCCGTGAATGCATGGTGGTCTATCTCTGGTGCTTCTGTTCTCTCTCCATGAGTCTCACTCACTGGGTTCAGTGCATGAAGCTTGCCACAGGCTCACAAATGCAAGCAAAAATCATGTGTACAAGACAACTGCTCAGTCAGGATCATATATACTGGCCAAGACACCCCTCACCCCCCACATACATAACTGGGCCAGCTGAGTATCAGTACACTGAAAAGGAAACAGGAAGCGAAGTGTAAATATGTAATGAAGACAAACATCTTCTGTTTCTGACAAGCATGAAATCATAAATGCGGCTGACAGTGCATCATTACAACAGGCCTTAGGACAACAGAGAATTCATGGTCATCCAAAAACAAGGATGTAAAACAACAATGAAAAGTCACTGAACGCCCTCCAACACTGCCACCAAGCATAGTCTGTGATGGGAGCAACTGGCACTCTCTCACAAAACACCTGCTGGTGGCCAAAACAGTTTCTTAGGGGGGCTCCACCCCAATCGACAGAATTCAGACTCGAAAATCTCCTCAATGTATCCCAAGCTAACTAAAATCTGGTGAACGTAGGTTCTTTTAAAGAGGATACAAAGTAAACCAAAGTTCTTCTCATTTGGGTTCTGTATCTAATGAACACCCAGTACAAAAATGGAGCTTAAAAAGCAAAAAGTTTCTTCTTTAAATCTATACACATTTGAGAGACATTTAAAGAACGGTTAATACTCTCTCTCTCTCTCTCTCTCTCTCTCTCTCTCTCTCTCTCACACACACACACACACACACACACACACCCATTCCAGGTCAGGGATGGAGCTGCATGCCTCTAAATGCAATGGTTTTCATGTGAAGCCAGAAAAAAGAGTGTAACCGCCCCAGAACACTGTGAGGATCTGAGTCAGAGAAACACGCCGCAACCGGCCCTCAGAGCAGGAAGGGCCCAAACACAGGCAGCAGGAGCCGGAGCTCAGTGCCCAGGGACACAGAGCCAGATTAGAAGGGGACAAGACACAGCATTTCCAGTCAAGAGAAGCGGGCTCTGTACGTACACAGTGGACACCTACCTGCCTACTGCCCATGGCTAGGCTCCTGCAAGCAGGTTAGGTGAGCAACACACATTACGGCAAATAGTGAAGAGTCTGAGAGTAACGAACACTATCTAAGACTACATGGAAGTTGTGGCCACTTAGACTGGATACGACCTTCTACAAAGCTACCAATTACTGAGTACCTACGAAGTACTTTATGCACCTAATTTAATCAGGTTCTCACAAAAATCCTGAAGCAGATATTATCCACCCATTTTAGAAATAAGAAAACAGCCCTGGCTGGTGTAGCTCAGTGGATTGAGCACGGGCCTGAGAACCAAACAACCACGGTTCAATTCCCAGGCAGGGCACAGGCCTGGGTTGCAGGCCAGTTCCCAGCAGGGGATGCATGAGAGGCAACCATACATTGATACTTCTTTCCCTCTCTCTTCCCTTTCCCTCTAAAGATAAATAAATTTTAAAAAACTAAAACAAATTTTTTTTTAATTACAAAAATAGAAATAAGCAAACAAAGATTCAGAAAAGTTGCATAATTTTCCCAAACTCAAAAGAACCAGTAAGTGGTACAGCTAACCTCTGAGCCAAGGTCTTATTGATTCTAAAGCCAGGGTCATCAAACAGACCAGAATAAATTGCCCATCCCTTCTGAATGCATGTTTCTCCCATTTCTCCCAAACACACAATCCAAAAGGTTAAGTTACAGGCAGCACACTGTGGTTCAGGGCCCCAGCTGCATTTAACCATTTGTTATGTTTCACACTTACCACGAGTCTGGAAAGCACTGAAGATACCATGTAACGCGAGGCAACCCAGGGACCACAAGGTAAAGAGGGGGAGGCACCTGGTACTGCTGAGATGCACCACTACACAATATGGAGGGATCTGGAATGCTCTGGAGGAAGACGGTGCTGGGAAGTGCAAACAAAGAACCTGACAAACTACAGCAGGGGTTCTCCAAGTGTGGGACCCAGACCAGCAGTATCAGCATCGTGGGGGAACTTGGTAGAAATGCTAGTTCTCGGGCCCCGTCCCTGACCTGCTGAATCAGAAACTTAGGATGGGGCAGCAATCTGTGTTTTAACAACAATCCGAAGTGCAATTTTGATACCATGCTAAAGTCTGAGGACCAGCGAACTACAGAATGCGGAATGGGCTATGGAGTGTTCCACAGCATTTCTCAAAACTGATTGTGTCTCTAACGTCAGTGAAGACTTCTTATGAATTCTAGGTAAAACTGATATGCGAACATAAAATACATTAAACCAAGTCAATTATAAAATTCTTAAATGATTTCCAAAGAACAAAAGGCTAGGATCCCTGAAACAGTGATAAGGCCCAAATTAGTACCCTAAGATAAACCTTTATTATCCACTTAAATAATACTGTCAATTTAAAAATGGACGCCTCCAACGTACAGTATCTTACCACAGCTGATTAAAAAAAGTGAAATAAACCAGACTTCTAAATCTTTCAGATGTTTTAATGTTCCACTAAATCAAATAAATTTAACTTTCCATCCTTGCAAAAACTTAATGATGCCTACACAACTATCATGTATATCATATATCCACCCATATAACCTATAAAAATTCCCAGAGGTGAACAAAATGACTTGTGCAAGCCTGGAATTACATAATTATACACTGTTAAAAGAGGACATACATTTGAGATCATTTCATTCAATCCTATTATTTTATAAATCAGGGAACCGAGGGCCAAGAGACTCATGAGAAGAGTTGGCTACCAGCAGAAACTGAAACCAGGGCCTGGGCCTCCTGACCTTCAGTCCAGAATGCTCAGTCTACCACCCCACCATGTCATAAAAAACAAAACACATGATCTAATGACATTTCAGCAATTTCCAAAAGCCTCTAGAACATAAACTTAAAAATAGAAAATTATTATTCAGCCATCTCTCTTAAAGAACTGAAAAAAAAGCCATGACCCAACAAATTAAATGAAAGATAGGATCGTGTGTCTGCATACCAACTCTATCCACCAGAGACAGTATCTGTTTCTACCATAATTGAATTCTGTACTATGTAATGAAAAGATCAATTACTGAGTAAACAGACAATCTTACCAATTAGTACCTGTTCAGTCACATGTTGTTTTTAACATACTGCTTTATTTCAGCGAGGATGATTATAAGGATTACACTTATCCCTCTGAACACTTACAGAGCACGCACTACCTGTCTCCATGCACAGGGCCAGGGCAGCAAGGGAACCAGACAGCAAAGCCAGGCTCTCTTGAGGATTACTGACCAATTAGAGCCAAGGTGACAAGGATTAGGAAGACAATAAAAACAGTGTAATTGAATGCCCAGTGCTGTGACTGGGGAGGAGGAGACACAGGTGAAGACCTCTCTGAGGATGGGAGGCCTGATCTGATCTGAGACCTGAAAAAGGCAGTTAAGGTCTGAAGGAAGAGGATGACAGCTAGAGGTGACTCCAGTCCAGAGGCCGAGGGAATGAACTTGCAGGCTCAGAGGGCAGAGTAATGAAGCCAGGCTAATGAGGGGGAGAGGGATAGGAGATAAGGCTGACAGGCAAGCCTGAGCTTGTAGGCCTGGTAGGTTGTTTGGATTTCATTCTAGGTGCAATGGGAAACTCCTGGAAGGTTTTTAATAGGAGGACAACAGGATCCGATTACTTATGAATAGAACAGAATCATTTTAAATTCTCAACTCGCCTTTGAGTTTATCACCCCCAGCAACTCTCATTCCCTGAACTAAAAATGTACAAACCCACAACTAACCTCATTGGACCATACGAGTCAGAAGATTTCATTTAAAATATTTCCAAAACAAAGTTTGAACAAACATGCTAAGAAATTACTCAAAATCTATACCATATCATCAGGCTATAAACATTAAATCAATACACTAACACACAGTTGAACACAGATAGAGTTCAAATTACTCTATCTTCTGGATACTGAGCCCATGTACTGTCTAGAATAGCAGTCATAACGTAGTTTCACGACATACCTGTAGAACTCTACTCCACAGAACATTTCCCCAAAGAACAAACTCAATTTGAACACATGCTTCTCTATGTCTAAAAATATGTAATCTTGTTGCTTAGAAATCTCTCTCTAAACCAAACAGCAAGACCCTAATAGAAAAGCCACAGTACATAATATGTCAGAGAAAAATTCAGAATAATCAATCAATGATACTCACCATTCTCTTCAACACGTCTTCACTGCCACTTCAACCAAAGTTACTTCCCGATTAAATTGAAGGCTATATTTAGCCTTCCAGATTATTCTCTTTAAATTAGGGCTTCTAAATATAAAACTACAAGATTTAAAAAAATAATATTGCATCCAAAAATGAATGGCTGTCTATACTTCTCTTCCACTGTTTTTTTAAATTCCCAAAGGTTTTCTAATTATATCGTGTGTGTGTTTTTTTTTCAGAGGGTACAGAAGCCTTTCATGTCACAATAGTCTGTGTTAAGTGTCAGAGAGAACATCAAAGGCAATGTATTAAAAAGTGTAGGCTAATAAAAGAAATAATGATGACAGAATGTGATAAATCTAATAACAGAAGTCATGCCTAAACCTTCCAAGTCCTGACTCCTTCACATAAAAAACTGGCTGATCTGCCGTATCCTCTAACATGGAAATCCCACCAGGTCACGTCACCTAGACTCAGGCAATTTGGGAGAAATGGATAGCTCTTGAGGATTTCTCAGCGGGTAGTAACATGAACAGATTGAGATTCAAAATGACAACTTGTGGTATTAAAATGGATTGGAGAAGAAAGATACCACACAGAGGACATCAATGAGGATAATTTAATGTGAAGGTCAAAGACAATGAAGGCTTAAACACAGATAACAGTTTGAATAAGAGTCCTTACTCCAAGGTGAGTGCTGGGGTTGGTTGGGGGGGGGGGGATGGGGGGAGGCACAGTCCTTTCTGAAGGAGAGATCTACAACACGTGATACCTAATTATGGGGAGCTGAAGATCATAAGAATGAAAACTGAGGCTTCCCATAGAAGAAGGAATTCTGTCTGAAGACTGTAATATAGAAATCCTGCCTGAATTTCCAGTCTGCCTGCCGAATTCAGACTCGAGACTATAGTATTGACTCCCGAGTTTCCCAGCGACTGGCCTGCTCTGCACACAGGAAACTCAGGACTGCAACATCAACTCCTGTGAGTTTCCAGCCTGCCAGTCGACCTGAGCATTTGGGACTTGACAGCCCCTACCATCATGTGAACCAAGTCCTTAAAATAAGTCTCTGTGTGTGTGTGTGTGTGTATACACACACACACATATATAGCATTAGTTCCCTTTCTCTGGAGAACCCTGACTGATATAGCTCAAGTCCATTTATATAAAATACAGAAAATGCAAAGCAATCTACAGTGACTGAAAATAGACCACTGGTTCCCCAGGGTCAAGGGTAGAGGAACAATGAAATGACTGTAAAGTGCTGTGGGAAAACTTTTCAGGGTGACAGAAATGGTTTCACAGGTGTTTATATATCAAGATTATTAAATTATATACTTTAAATGGGTATAGTTTACTGTACTTAAATCACACCTCAATAAATTATATCTCACCCAGGCAACTGGGTAAATGTTAGTGCCATTAGCTGAGATTAAGAATATAAGAACTATATGCTGAAGTGGATTTGGCTATAATCATGTTAAGCTATGGTTCTGCTGGGATGTTCTGTGTTAACGCAAAAAAGCCAATGAATGTGAGTCTAGGCTTCTGAAGCTAAATCTGAGCCAAAGGCAGCTGTGGGAGTTACCTGCACCAAAGCAGTAAGAATGACAGGAACGGACTGGATTAGAACAGGACAGCAGTGAAGAAACGAATGCCTCATGGGGTCCCACGGGTTATGCTACTGGGTCTTTGTGACCTTGGTTGAGACAGAGCAGTTTCAGTAGAATAGAAGGAAGAAAGCTAAAGTCAGTCAGTTTGGGAAAGGAAAGGAAAAATGCTTAAGTGACAACAGTGCTATGTGTTATTTTTTCAAGAAGCTACCTTGACTTAAAAAAAGAGAGGCTGATAAATAGGGTTCTATTTTCTTGAGGAGGTATTTTCGTTTTGTTTAAATTTTGCTTTTGCTATTATCAAACTGACATATTACTCTGTTTTGCCTGTGCATAGAAAAATAACTTGAATGCTTTTAAAGTCAGAATTAAGCCCATGATGTAGGTAGATTGGTGATACAAAAGAGAAAGGCAAGGTTTCTAAATAGGAAATGTTACCTTAAATAATCATTTCAACTGAGACCACAAATTCTCAAGACATCTTTCAAATGTACTGCAATTTTAAGTGTGTGCACGTGTGATGCCTTTTAAGATAGGGACCATTATGACATTAGCTCAGTCAAGCTAAAGAAGAGTCCTCTGTACAAAGTGACCTCTGTGTCAAAGGCTTTCAGACTTGCGGGTATGTGAACATCACAACTTTGCAATCCACGTGGAGATGAATGAGAGGCTCACAAAAATCAACTGACTTTCCCAAGGTCAAAAATCTATTTGGCAGCAGAGTAAGGCTCAAATTGCAGTTGGTCTGACTCCAGCACCCTCGCACTTCGCCATGCATGTGGGGTGCCTGACAACGAGGAAGCACCACAGGAATGAGACAGCCTGACTCAGCGGCAGCGGCAGCGGAGGCGTAGGAAGAGGAGAGACTGCTGCTCTCCGCCCCCAACGCCTCCAGGCCGGACTGCTGCAGCAGCCTCCTCCCTGGCCTCTCCTCTGGAAGCCTTGCCCACCCCAGGTCGATTCTCCACAAAAGGGCCAGAATCATGCTTTTAAACAAAGCAGGTGATGTCACTCCTGCTCTCCAAACCCCACAGTAGAAAAAAAAAAAAAAAAGACTGCTGGAACCACACCTTACACGACTTTGAAACTAGCCAAGCAAATCAAACTTTGGACAACTGGCAAAACCAGCCAATTGGATTAACACAGATTTCACAAGAAGGCCAGGACGTTTTCTACCAAATCCACAGCAGCATCCGGTACAACTTTTCATTGCTTTGACCTTCCTCAAAGTTAAAATACTCTTAATTTTGGTTAAGAACAAGCAAATAAAATACCTACCTCCTTCCCACAAAAATTTTAAGTCCCTTCCCCCAAATACGGCAACCCATGGTGATAAAAGACGATAAACTAACAACAAGGAAACTTAACATAAAGCCAAGTTCTTACCCATACTGATCTCTGAAATATACCACTTTACCATAGAGAGAAAATAAAGGCAAATTAAATCAAGACAGACAGGAAGCACCCCGCCCTCATATTCACTGATGTACAAAGCCCCAGGCCTTGAAGGGCTCTGACAACGTCCCACCTTCTACCTGACCCTGAGACTGGGACTAGCTGACACATAGGTCCTGTTGTATTTCTTGAAGTCTTCTAGCAGCTAAAACCTCTGACACACAGGCACAAGTGAAATGGGGCATGCTAGAGTACATCCATTCAGCAAGCAACACCACAGAAACTAAAGCTGAAAAGGCGCTCTCAAAACCCAAATGACCAAACCCAGGCCGGTCTTGCTCACGTTCTTCCCAGCATCCATCCCTCCCCTTCTGCTTCCATAAAGCCTCGCACATTGCCTCCACTGGTCCTCCACTGGTCCTTATCATACCACCAGGGTCCACCGTACCCACTTTCAGCTTTTCCCTTTCTTTTTCCAGCATTTCTAAGTATGGTAAAAACTATATTTCATGAGTTATTCTTTCTAAGAGGTCTTCTGAAGAACAACAAAAAAAATCTATTTATTATTTTTAAAAACAGTAAAATTCATTGTATCTTACAAATACAAGATGAATCCAATGGACCATTCTGTAAATCTGAGATACATTATGAGATCTTAGTGGTCTTATTTTTCCTACGTCTTGAAATACTTTGCTACTTGCAAGGTGTTTCACCCTTACAAATCATCCTAAGATTATTTTAATACTAATCAATTATTCCCAACTATGCTTTAAAAAAAACAACTAAAATAAGGAAACAGGAAAACGGTCAAATCCCCCAGAGAAGGACGATATAATGAAATAAACTGTTACTACTGTGTCATCCTTCAGCATTCTCACTGCACTGCCCAAAGCCTTACGTGCCCTGTCAAGAACATTTTGGACTGGAGACACTTTGGTGTCTGCTTCTAGCATTCATGGAACACAGTTGAGAATTCAGAACTTTCTATTTTCTGCCCATAATGGCAAAGGGAAGAAAGCTGACACATGAAGACATGGCACCGTGAGAGGAACTGGAAGATGAATGCAAGGAAGCAGGTGGCAGCGCTCGAGGCTCCAATGGTGACATCAGTCACACAAGCAAGACCCCAGACCGTGAGTCTTCCAACAAGGATGGCCTGGGTGGGCTTTTCCCAGATTCGAGAACTGATGCATGCGCAATGTATTTCCAGGGACAAAAAGGATGTTACTCTTAACCCACAGTCATCCAACAGGAAGGGGTACAGCACGCAATATTTTCTGACAAAAACGTGTGCTAAAACGCGTGCACCATTTTGCTAAAGAGCCTGGGACAGTATTTGGCCATCCGTTATGATGTTTGTACATCAAAATTTACTTCATAGAGTTCATCGGTAGGTTGCGAATTGACATGCTGAAGGCAGGGCAATGAAAGGATATACACGATATGGAAATGAAAAATATGAATTAGACTGACCATGCTAGCTGACACATACAAACCCAGGAATAAAAATGTCTTCAGTTATGGAGCAAAGATGATGGCCTTCTTCTCTTCGACAGAACTAGGAACTGTCCAAGACTTTACAAATTCTTCGAGCATGACATTTGATGATGCAAGCAATTAGATATCTTTAGATATCTTTGAAATCTGGATTATTAGATATCTTAGATTATTAGATATCAAGCTATTAGATATCTTTAAAATCTGGATTATTTCTAGATTCACGTATGACAATTGATAAGCAGTATACTCAGAGAATGGTACCCTTTTTGGATGTACATACCTTAGAAACCTAGAAAACATGGAATGAGAATACGGATTCGCTATTTTAAATTCTTCTTAAAAAGCCCTAATAAAGCTATTTCTCACTAGCCCTTTATTGTCCTGGAAATTATTTGTAAACTGACTTAAACATACATACACACACACACAAGTTTAAGGAGCCACTGAACCCAGACAGTAAGTGGTAATGACTGTTTTTCCTGGTATGTGGAAGATAAAGCAGCTTGAGGACATCTCTGTGAAAGTTTTAAACATGCTTTTTGGAAAGACAGAATACATACTTTTGAACTCTACCATAACTAAACAAAAGTGTAAACAAGGGCTTGTTTAAAATCATGGTTGCTTATCCTCTCTCCCCCAGCAATCACAGATAATTATTCTGCTCACTCCGAAATCAGAAATCATTGTTTTCAACACATCGATAATTTTTACCTTTAACATGATAGGCTTTCAAACTGAAAAATGAAACAGCCTGGCAGAAACCAGGGATTATACGAAATCCTATTTAAGCCCTGCCTACCTCTAGACTTCTGATGCCAAAACACTAAAAATTTTAGTCAAGCTTTATATCCAAAAGTCCATTAAAATGTATTTCTAATCTACAACTTCAAATCACACTTCACTACCTTGTTTTTTTCAACTAAATAATCAGCTCTGAAAGTTTGTACATATATAGAATACTAAGTGAATGAGCAGTTCTTAATAATTTTCTACACATCAGAGTTATCCTTCTAAGGACTCAGTCGTTATCATTATGCTTAATTGTATTAGCAATCGTTTCATCCATGACACTTCAAACTTTCCCACTGGCATCTCCTGCTCAGCCATGATGATGAGTGCGTCAGACATCACTGACAGCCGGCCCCCCAGAGACCCCAGCCTATGAACTGTTGTCTTGATGTCTATTAAATAACTTAATTGTACTTCAGATCCCTAAACACTTACTAAGATATAAATTGTTTGCTTGTACCCTAACTAGAACACAGCTTCTGAGATTTTTAAATCCTTGTATTTGCTTTCTACAGTTTTATTTTATCTCCTTTTTTATTGTTAGGTAATCACAATTTTTCATCTTCATCCACATACATTTGCTTGATACTGTCACTATGAACATCTATAGTAGCCTCCTTTCCGACTGCATATTTTTTTTAAGATTTTATTTATCTTTAGAGAGGAAGGGAAGGAGAGAGAGAAAGAAATATCATTGTATGGTTGCCTCTCATGCGTCCCCCGCTGGGAACTGGCCAGCAACCCAGGCATGTGTCCTGACTGGGAATCGAACCATGACTGTCTGGCTCGCAGGCCTGCGCTCAATCCACTGAGCTACACCAGCCAAGGCTGACTGCATATTTCTAATGTAACCACATTACAAAGTTTAGTAGAATCATATTTTAAAAATCATAATAAAATCTCGCCTTAGCTGGTGTGGCTCAGTGGATTGAGTGCCAGCTTGAGAACCAAAGGGTCACCAGTTCGATTCCCAATCAGGGCATATGCCTGGGTTGTGGGCCAGGTCCCCAGTGGGGGGTGCACCAGAGGCAACCACATACTGATGTTTCTCTCCCTCTCTTTCTCCCTCCTTCCCCCTCTCTCTAAAAATAAAATAAAATCTTTTTAAAAAATACAAAATAAAATCTGAGCCAAGTAAGGTTTAGTGCCATCAATTTGCAATATGCAGAGAAATTTTCTGCTATTGTCCTATTTTTGCCTAGATTCCAAATAGGAGTGTTACAGAGCCTTTCATTGTTGTGCTGCTTCTGTTGTTTACAGAGCAATGTAATTATTAAACTCATTTTCCAGAGCGTTATAAAACAGCCTCCTCCGTCCCCATCAATGACATCATTGTTGAGCTGTTCTCGGCAGAGGCTCAGGCGGTACTTCCTGCCCTACAGGTCTTGTCTGGTTCTGCTCTTGGATCTTCTCCCCTGCACTCCATCATCCCTTCAGTCCTCAAGGCTCCAACTCACAGATCCGGGGCTTGAGGAGCAGGGGGCGGATGGCTTTCTGTCAGTCCTTTTCGTGTTTGCTTTTCTTGAATCACAGCAGCTAAGATTTTTTCATCCAAGCTGTGGTTTCTTTACTATTATAAGACAGTTCTCAAACTTTTAACTTTACACCTCTCTAGCTTCTTTCTAAAGTAGAAATTCAACAAACTCACAAAACAGAGCTTCTGGGCAACACCCTTTTCCCACACTGGAGGTACCAACAGGTTCTCATCCCTCTCCCGGAGCTCTAAGATGATGTGAGCCGCACATCAGCTCCCTGCACTACATTCCGTGTGGTTCACTACTGCCAACCAAACACTGCATCTTAGCATCGTCTTCCAAACCACTTTGTGGATAAAGGGGCCAGATTTAAATGGGCCACTCCCTGAACTGGTTAATTTTTTTGCTACTGTACTCCATGAAACCAGACTGGGGGTGGACACAATTTCTCTACCATAAAAGCGGTGTACTCTACCTTCTCCTCCATACCCACAGATGAATGCTACCACCAGATTCAAGCAGCTGTTTCCCACCTACCTACTTAGAAATGTAATTACATACAAATGTTTTCAGAGAGAGTTCAGTTCCTGTGTTCTAAAACTCTGCGGCAGCAGCAGTTCTCATGAGTCATTACTGAGGATTTCACGCCTATGCCACAGGTATGACTTACCAGTGTTCAAACCAATCATGCTCCACGCCATTAAATCACTTCACGTAAAGCTCTCAAAACCTGAATTGGGGTTTGCCGTGTAGAGGGGAAAGGATCACACCCGGCAAAAAACTGCAAATAATGGCTTCTAGCTTAATATAGTAGCAAGTGTGTACTCCCAAATTCTAGGACTTTCTCAGGTCAGAGGAGACACTGTAGTTCTGCTCCCATAATCCAACACAAGCACCTTTCCCCAGAGTCCATCAACTTTAGGGCCAAGTGACATGGGGGCACTTTCGACAAGTGGAGCCAATCTCTGCTTTAGTGTTCTCCTTGGGAATTACTTGGCTCTCCCCATTCCTGTCGGAAAATTAATTTTCTTGATCTAAAATTTCCTCATTCTCATATTCTTGATATCATAATATTATAACGTAGAGCCTGATACGCAGGTTATATTCAAAGTAAAATCTTTTTCATTTGCTATTTTGCCTCACCCCACCGCACCCCAGCCCAGCAAACCGCTACCACCTCCTGCATGAAATCCAAGGATTTGGCAGCAAGTGGCTGGCAGGAGCCAAGATTTAATCTGCGGACAGCAGTTAATTATAAAAGTAACAGGTCCCAGCTTGTTTCTACTTTCCATTCCCAAGAACATTCATAAATTTATACACTGTATATAGTTTATTTTTCAAAAACTTCATTGCATATCTTTTGTCCTCCTAAATTTAAAGATTAGCAACTTGATTTTAGAGATGAAGGTTTTGGTGTTGGGATGGAAAAGATTTAGTCCTTACCATCCTACTCCCACCCCCCAACTTCAGAACCAGTGAGAGACATACAGGGAAGCCAGACGGATGGAGATAAAACATCAGCTTTATTACGAATTAAGCCTAAAGGAGAAAGGTATCATAAGTAAGTTGCTAATGTTTTGCTAATATTTAAGACCAGAGTTAGGCCAATTTATCCACCCAGTCACAGGTACAGCCCCCCGCCCCCAGCCACAGGCCTCCCTGTGGACGCCTGCCCCAAAAAAACTGACAGCGTGAATGGGCAGGGCAGAAGGCAGGCTCTCTGCAGGAAATGGGGAGCTGAACTAGACATGCCCAACTCCTTTTCCAAACTCCAGAACGATAAGTCACCTCTCCTGCCCTGGGCAAGAGTGGGCGAGCACTCCTAGAGAGGAGCGGAACCTCCGTAAATGCCCACCCCGTGCAGGCAAACGCGAAACCGGAGGAAAGGCGTCTCGCCCAACGTGCAGCGACAAAGGGACCGCAAACTGCCCCTAAACGCAGCACAACGTGGCCCAGCTCCCACACACTGCTCCAACCGGAGCACCTTTCCTCTTCCCCCACCTCCATCCTGTTCATCTTGCATTATTAATATCGCCTTCAACTCCCTTTTTTTGTAGGAACCTTTAAAAGGCACTTACCCATTTCAAGAGCATTTTTTTAATGAAAAACTAAGGGATGTACTCTATAAATCCACTTCAGCAGGCACCTGTAAACTGTAACAGATCACAGTATGCTGACAAGTGACAAGCAAGGAAGGAGCTAGTAACTCAGCTTGCATTCTTTCCCAGGGATACTGCAAGACACATGATGAAATGATGTATAGATCCGAGGGTGGTATCAATGCACACATCAAATGTCAATAAGGCTAAATTTAAGCATAAATACTAGTTTTCATATGGTCCTCCGACATCCAATCACATCTGCTTGCACACTCCCTATGACGCCAGCACCCCTCATTGAAGACCTTCAGTTCAAGCAAGGGGGTTGACGTCAGAGCTGAGCTTTAAGAACATGAACTCTGGCAGCAAGGTAGACAGGAAGAAGTTGAAAGACCCAAGACCTAAAATAGAACAGAGGCAGTGAACACGACACGGCTGCGCAAGCAGTGATGAGTGTAAGCCACAGGACTCGGGAAAAGCTTAGATCTGGGGATGGTTGGGAGAACGGAAGTGAAGGAGAAGACATAAGTTTAAAAGAATTTCAAGGTAAAGATCCTGAGTGACTCAGAGAATTCAAGAACATTAACCAAACAAGGAAGGAAGGAAGGAAGGAAGGAAGGAAGGAAGGAAGGAAGGAAGGAAGGAAGTAAGTTAGTTGAGGGAAGGACACTTCAGTGATCTGAGATATCCTTGAGAAACATTTATATTTAAAGCACGAGTGAAACAGAAACTAACAAAGGGGCTGAAAAAGGTCAAGCGCTGGGAAGAAAAAAGCACAGTAAAGTGTCACAGCAGCCCCCAGAAGGGAGAAGCACTGTAAAAGTATGACATCACTTGTGTCAAATACCGTCGATAATTAAAGGAAACGAGGCAGAGACAACAGCGGCTGTGGCAAACAACAACAAAAGCTAACATCTGAGTGCTTACTGTGCACCAGGCACCTTGTCCCAAGAACTTGATGTGCATTAATTCACTTAATCCTTCCCATCGTATGAGGTTAGTGTTACTACCACCCCCGTTTTGGTGATCATTAAGAAAATTACTTCCATAATAAGACAGAGGCAAAACCCAAATTGGATGGAGTTGAGAACAAATGAATGACAGTTGAGAAAGAAGAGTTTGAAAAAATGTTTTGCTTGTAAAATGACAGAGGGATAGAAGACAGAACAGTAGGTAAGAGGGAAACTATTTTTGTTTGGGGTTTTTTTTGTTTGATTTTTTTTTAAGATGGAGACTACTTGAACCCTTAAGTGTTTATCAACTTAAGTGACAGAATTTAGGCCTACCCAATAGGAAAAATATCCTAATGGCAGTCACATGTGGAGAAGACAAGGGCATGCTAGCAGAAGACCAGGGAGCAGGTAGGAAAGGACATGCAGGGGAGAATGGCTCAGCACAACCAAACAAGTGTTGCAGGGTCAGACTGGCCGACCACAGAGAAACTAAAGGAGTCACAGCAGAGTCCGGTGAGACCCCAGAGCAGATGGGACAGGAATAGCACCTCTGTGGTGGTCTCAGTGCTCCTTCTGCCCCAGCACTTGGATGGGGTGGACAGCACTGGCTCTGTCCAGACACCATGAGGTTGAACGAAGCACACCCATGATTTCCTGTAGACGAGATGCATGTACCCAACCAAGGGGCAGAACCGTGGCTTAGGATAGGCATTTGTGTCCACGGACGGCCCTACTTATAGCCTGTATGGAAATCACTCATGATCTTCCTCCTCTCTTTAGCAGCACCTTGCTTCCTCCTGAATTCCAAGGAAGTCAGAGAGCCTGGTTACAGGCCACGCACTATAATTATTTAAGAAGCATACAGTTACAGAGCAGGGAAGGAGGGTGGCAAACAAGTTTACTGCAACCACTTCAGCCAAACAGTTCACCTACACAGTCCAGCACTTTCCTAAGTAGCCGGGAGCTCCTGTGAATCCTGAAGGTGGGGACTGTACCCATCACACACAAGAGGAACCTGGAGCGTAGGGAGGTGATGAAGATCTGGTCCAAAGATGCCTGGCAAGTAAATGGTAAAAGCAGGATTCAGAACTTGGCTCGCCAAATCATACATTTTTTTCCCACCAGTTCACAAGCCATAGTAGGCACACGATCAGCAGCAACCAAGGTAGGAAATCTAATACATAAAGAGGGGGAAGCACCTGTAGTAAAAGTCTTCCAGAGTGGGACTGCAAGTCGAAAATGCCCCTGGGGCCAGGCAAGTAACGGCAAATGAAGGTGAGTCGATGGAACTGGGGAACCGGAGACTCCGTGTATCATCTAAACAAAGTCACTTCACACACAGGTGTTGCCACACTGTCAGTTCTTTTCAAGAGACACTGGAAATAATCTCACTTAAAAATACTGACAACTTATTTTTAAAAATTAAACATTATACTGCTCAAACAATATAAATCCGTGGACCACTAGCATCCAGTCCCTGAAACTGACAGATAGCAACTACTCTCTGGAGGCCCTACCATCATTTCTAGTAGGAGCAGAAATAGACAGGTGCGGAACCCAAGGGGCAAAGGGGCACAGGCCTTAGAACAGCTGAAGACTATCAAGTTAGATGAATTACTGTATCTGTTTGATCTAAGCTGAAATTTGTTATTGGCAATTTGTTACATTCTCAGTATTCTGGTTTTCAATTTCCCAAAGTTTAAGAAAAGGGAGGAAGGGAGAGGAGGAGGAAGACAAACTGTACAGCAATGATTTTAATGCCCAGGCAAAAACCTACTCTTAAATGAGTCAGTTGAGCCACCTGTTTTGAAACTCTAACATTATAACCAAGCAAACCAGGGCTTGGCCACATGTCACTGTGATACATGACCCAGTAATTAGCATTGAAGGAAACAGGCTTTTTAGTTACAGGATTCCCATTGGGTGGGGAGTGGGGAGCACTCCTGCTCAGAGTTCTTTTCTCACACAAGACCCAGGACTCCCCCTGCTCCCCCCAAAAGGCTCCCCCAAAAGCCACAACCATAGCCAGAAGTCCCCAGATCCTTCTGTTCTCAAGCCGGCAGTGGAAATAGGTCTCCACCACTCTGGAATGTGCTCCTGAGGGTATCAGAGTCGCCATCCTCTCGCAGCAGCTCTCTCCAGGATCTGGGGTGCACTGTCCTCAGCCTCCGTGTGGTGGTTTAGGAAACCATGCACCATGTTACACTGGATCGTGGTGGAGTCCAGGGAGGCACACGTCCCCAGAGAGTGGCTTCTCCGTAAGTCCTTCAGAGAGGCAGAAATCTGCATTCCCGGTCACAGTTCAGCTCCAAGCAATCCCCCATGAATCAGAGCTTCGTGAGGCAGGTCCCTGCATCAGCTCTCTCCTCGCACCCTCTCCTCCTGCATGGCTTCTTCCTCCTGTCTTTCAGACCTCACGGCGGAATCCTCCACATCAAACCGCATGACCTCTTTCCTTACTATCCCAGGCCACATGGTGGAATCCCCTTCTCTTTTAGCCTGCCCATGTTTTAAATGTTGGGCCCGAACTTCCTGTGTGACCTCCTATCTGGCCCCTCCTATGATGAGCTACTTTTGTGAGTTCCTGCATATCTTTCACCTTCTTTCAGCTGCTGTCTTTAGTCATGGCAAGAGTTCCCTCTGACACAGAGGCACACATCTACCTCCCCTGGCTATGTCAGGAGTCACTATACTCTCTGAAAGTCACAGAGGCCTTTTGCCTGGGGCAGCAGCACAGCTTTTAACTTGCCATTGTTATGCAAAGTATCTTAAATGCAGATTAGCACTCTTCCCCTTCCTCCAATCAGGGTTTCTGGGGAATATTTCAGGGGACCCCTGCTCTGCACCCTGTTACAATATCATCAATTCTGACTCAGTTAAGATTAATTTCAGTAGTGGTGGGCAATTCTAGGCTCATATTGCCTTCTCAGTGTTTCGAAATTAGACTGACATTCCTGAAAAAACACATGCAGATATATACACAGTAGATGTGAAGCAACAACAAACATGTAATTAGACAGGAAGATAAAGACAAAATTTCCAGCATGGGAAAAATAGTTTTATTTTATAATCTGAATTTGGATATTTGGTAGGCTAGAATGCTGATAACCTAAAAACTGATTACCAGGCAGGGTAAAACATCAAAAGGGGTAGAAAAATTTTTAACAATTAAACTGATGTATTTCCCAATTATTTCACCATTCTGAAGGCTGTTCACTTTGAACACCTGTACCTGAAGTGGTTCATTTTTTTAAAACCAAAATGGGAAAATCACTAGTTCCTGTGGACCCCAGAGGAAAGTAGTCTGGGGTTTATAAACAAATAAATGGGGCGAAGCCACAAACAACCCAGTGAGCAACAATCATCCATGAGGTCCACACAGAAGGGCAAGGGACACTGACCTCCAAACTACTGCACTGCATTGTGGGTTTGCCAACAAAGTGTAGAACTAGTCATTTTTTATTAGTTCTTACCTTAGCCAACGAAGCAGAGCCAAGGGGAAGTAAGCATGTCAGTGTGCTACATTTCAAACAAGATCTTGACATTAAAACAAATATTTGACATGCTCAAGAGGTTTTAACAAGTATTAAGACAAAGATAAAAACAAGAACATACCCGATATATGTAACTTTTTGTCCCCATCTTGCGATGTATTCTCAATCTGTTGCATCTTCGAAGAGATATTTTTGTGAATAAAGTAAAACCATCTTAGCTGCAAACACAATAGAATCTCAGAAAGCAGAAAGTGGCCTCAGGGTGAAGTGTGTTTTCACTGACAGGCGAATAGTGATTTCTGAAGCTTTCACAGAAAACATTTTTCCAAACTCTATTTGCAGTCCCAGGACAATTCCTTTTACCTAGGCTTCTTCTACAGCACAGGTGGCAAACACAAGACCCTCAGGCCGAATCCGACCCTCCACCTTGTTTCTACCCCAGGCCAGTGCCAAGCTCTCACTGAACTGCTAAGGTGTAGTTACATGTACACAGTCCTAAAACTACATTCGGCCCTCCGAAGGCAACCGAGAGGCTGATGTGGCCCCCGGTGAACACGAGTCTGACACCCCAGCTCCAAAGCAATCTTCTCTCTGAACGGCATGGCTGTCCTGCACACTCTACACTGTTACGAGCATTCACTCCCTTGATGGCGGTGGGCCCCACCACTTCTACTAACTCACTTTCTATTGTATTTATGTGATCTTTTTTAAGTACTCCAAGTTATAAGAACAGTTCTCTACCTCTATTTCCCACAAAGAAGACTCACAAATTTCATCAGTAAACATTTCCATATAAAGCCTGTTTTTAACTCACAAACAGCATAATTCTAAAAACATTACATAGGCATCAAACACAACATTTTCCTTTTTTCTTGGTTTAGAAAGGCTTGGGTTCAACAAGAGCCTCCATTCTGCACAAGGATTTCACTTGCAACCCTCCTATCAATGAAAGCCCCACACAAAAGGAAATGAATCTGCACATGGTTGCATGTAAAACTAACAAGGTTTCATCATCCTTGAAAGGCAAAATTTTTCAGATTGAGAGAGCTTATTTTTTTTAAACTCTGAAGGAAATACTTCATGGGCTTTTGCATGTGGAATGCAGGTATGGCCATTAACCGAAATCTTCTTTTCTGCAGTAGATTTACTGAGGAAAATAATAAAGTTATCACAAGATGTTTCATGTCTCCCTTAGACCAGTTCACTAAATAATGCCTAAAAAGTGAAAATACTAGAAGCTCCTTACCTTAGCAAAACAACAACAAAAACTAGGTATTTTTCTTTGTTTAACTATTATGGATTTCTGTAAATACCCCCGAATGCATTGTGGCACAGAGGTGTTGCTCCTGCTTGTTTGCTTGCTGGTTTTGAATCCTCACTAGAGGATATGTGTGTTTTGGTTTTTGTTTACCTGGTTTTAGAGAGAGAAGGAAGCGAAGCGGGGGGAAGAGAGAAAGAGAGAGAGACTTCGACGCAAGACAGAAAGAAACATCGACCAGCTGCCTCCCTTATGCACCCCCAGCAGGGACTGAATCTGCAACCTAGGTGTGTGCCCGGACCAGGAATTGAACCCACAACCTTTTGGTGTATGAGACGATGCTCCAACCACTTCAGCAACTGGCCAGGGATGTTTTATCTTTTTTCTTAAAAAAGGTCCAATAGTCACCAGCCTAAAGGAACAAAAATGTGGAATATACAGTTCTGGCCTTCCTCTTAAAAACTTTGAGGAAGGTCAAAGTTTTGATAAACTTTGTCAAAAGAAAGAAGAACAAGAACAACAACAACAAAAGGAAAGCTAAGGAAAAAGAGGAGAGCCCTCGGTCCTACAGCAGGGTTGGACACAGAAGGTGCATCACCTCGACCGAGTCACTTCACCTCCCTGTGCCCATGTCTCACCTTCCGAATGTCAGTTTACTGGCCCTGAATGGGGTCTTCTATTTTGTCTTAAAAAAAAAAAAAAAACTATGTTATTAATTCCTGGATGCCGTGAGTATGACTTAGTTTGGTAAACATGTCCTAGAAGATAAAAAAAAAAAGTTCACCACTACAATCAAGTAATTTTGCCACCCAAAGCTTAATAAATATCCTTTGAATGAGGGGAAAAGATTCTTGGTTTACTGGTAATAACAACAGACTTTACATTTGTGGAACAGTTTTCAAGTACTTGAAGAAAAGGATATTTTATACATATGGAAACCAGCTCATGGGTCAAAATGTGAGCAGTCTCTACCATTCTGTAATCTGCGAGGTTTTATTAGAAGTGTCCATAGTCTGCAATTTCACAGATGAAAACTAACTGAACACATTTCTTTCAAGCCCTAAACAAGCAAATGAAAAGGGCCTTGTGCATAAAAGCAAGTACCTGAAGGCCCCAAGGCCGAAGAGGCCAGACGGAAAAAGGGTTTCTGCAGGAAGAAGTGCTCGGGGCTGAGCGGCCCCAACAGGTCTGTAAGCAGGGGAAAGAGCAAGCCAGGAAGCAGGGCTGGCGGCTCACACAGGCAAGCCTGGGGCCCAGGGCAGGCGCCAAGGCACCCGGCTGTTCTCTGCCAGCAGAGGAACTGTGGGGCTGGCCCCAGGAGTCCTGCTAAAGAATTAGAAAGAAAGACAGAAACTACAAAGATAGAGAGAGAGAAAGCCCATCTCCACCAGCACGTTGCCAGTTCTAGGGATCAGTACCCTTTCCAGGTACCTCAGGTATTAGACAGAAGAGGGAAGCTCAGCTCTGGGAGAACAGAAAGAAACAAGGGCTTCAGAAGTTAAAATGGGGCCACTCCATACAAACGGGTAAACACATCACCAGTCTAGCCTGCACTTGACAGATAAGGAGAAAGTGGAACACACCTTTTTAAAACCTCAAAGACACACTAAGCCGGATTTGAAAAACAGCAGGACGAATCATTGCATCTCCTATTGAGAGCAAGAAATGAAATGAAAACTAATGAAATTCACATTGGAGTGTTTTTTCTCGTCCCAGTGAAAACTGAACTGTTGCAGAGACACTAGAAGCCAGAGCCCGTTTCTGGTTTGCCTCGGGTGGGCTTCTGCTTGTTTAGAGACGGCTTCCGTGAACCGCCGACGGGTGACACAGGCCGGGCCTTGCCCCTCCTCTAATGCAGCACTGGGCACCTACCGGGCACCTACGGCAGTGCTGTGAGCACGGGGCTGACTTTCACCGACACAACCATAGTCTGTTCCTGCGGAGCTGTCTGAAAAAGAGGTCTTCAAGTTCGAGTTACCCCTTGCCCACTCAAGTCTCCTTTCTATGTACCATCTTACACCATAAGAAACAGATCTCTCTCATCACCTCCAGAGACAAAAGCCCCAACCACACGCATGGGCTGCAGAGCGTGTGGCAGACACTGCAGGAGGCCCACCTGTCTACATCCCTAGTCTTAACCGTAAGTGCCCACCTCTCCTGCCTACAGGTGAGTGCTGCGGGGGAGGCTGACCCCACTCCTACCTGCAACAGCAGGCTGTGGTTTCTAAACCAATCTTGGCACCTGGTTTAGAACGGGCATGTGACAGTTCTTCCCAGAAAAACATGAGAGCTCTAACGAGGGTTTCTGGGAAAGACTTCCTGAGAAAGAGCATCCACTTCTTCCTCTGCCCTTTTCTTCTCCGGCACTTCCATCATCTCCAGAAGCGCTGCCCGAGCCTGCTCAGGTCCCTTCTGGCCCAGAGGGACGCCTGCCTGAGAGCAAAGCTCCAGTCAAGGGTGGCGGGGCTGAGAGAAAGAAAGGACCCCCTTGCTGTTGGGTGGGACCGTGTCACCTCAGCCACAGGACTCTCTGTTTTCCCTTTGCCATGGCGACTAGCTACGTTCCAGACAGTGTTTGCTCCATCAGCCTGGGTCCCTGAGGAACACGGGTGAGCAGACCCCCCCTCACCCCCACATTTTATTAAAAAATAAATAAAACCACATGAAAGAAACATTAACCCAAGTTTCTAGTTAGCACAAATGGAAAGAAAAAATGTTCTCACAAATCATGTTTGTTTGTCTTACCCAGATGTAAATAAAGGGGGGGAGGAGGTTGCTAAGGAAAACTAAGAGAAAACTGCACCTGGAAAAAGCATAGTTTCTAAGAAACCTCCAGCAGTAAATGCCCAGTTCAGTAAAACAAAAGTAATTACAAAGTATCTTACTAGCACCATACACAGCAATTTTCTATCTAAACTTTTCTTTCTTCATTTCCCACGGGAGCCACTAGAAGAAAGGGAGTTATTTATGAATCAGACTGGGACTGCAGGAATCTGAAGAAAGGACCAGAATGAGCCAGTGGGCTAACAGAGCACAACTGGACCAGGTTTTGGACGTTCTGGCTAGTTTTAGAAGTAAAATACCTTTTAACTTTTCCATCTGCACACAGAATCAAAGGGTTATAATGATGATCATCTATCTAAAGGACAACGAAAAAGATCTTAACTTCTATAGCCTACAAAATGCTATGATTAGTTCATTTGACTACATCGGTTATTTCAAAGTGCTGTCATGGTACACTGTATGGGTCACTAAGGTACCCTCACAACAAATCGGAGGGGCAATGGCCACTGCCCTTACTGTTTGACCCAACAGCCCTGCCTTCTGACACCTGTCAGGAGGGCCCTCCTTTAGACACTGCCCGACCCAACCAAGCAGACGAAGGTTTCTCAGACAACTTTTAGTCCATTCCGCCATGACCCCCTGAAGCACTATACCAGCCTCTCCGCATACCTGCAAACCTCAGTCTGCTCCTCCCCCATCCCAGAAAGCCTTCTTTGACAGCCATGTTACCACCTGGCATGAATGCGGTTCGGAAAAGAAAGTGTGGCGGCGGCAGCCTCCACAGCTCCGGGAGCGGCCAAATGTGTGACGGGACCGTGCACACATTCCTGCATGCACACAGGCACACCCTACTGCCACCCCAACGTGCACACCCAACAACAAGTGCCTGCCCTGGCCCCAAGCACGCACCAGCACCATGGGTGAGAGTGGCACACAAGGATGAAAGGGATTCCACGAGGGGGAGGGGCGGGGGCGGTGCTGAGCAAGGAACTCAGGCACTGGGAAGAGGCTGCAGCTAAGAGCGAAAGGGGCGCACTCTCCCCTGGAGACTGTACAAGGAGCAGCTGCCACGGCTAGGGCGGGAGGGCTCGGACCCGCAGGCCGAAGGCTAGCTACAGGACTGACAAAAAGCTTTTACTGCCCAGCCCTCATTGGGAGTCAGTAGATGAGACAGCAAGGAAATGAACGCAGCTCCAAAGAGCTGACTTCAAGAAAAAGCAAACGCCTCAATCCCACAGGATCAAAAATCACTGCGGTGTCTTTGTCTTTGGCCCATTTTTACAAAACAGTCAACTTCTCCAAGCAAAGTTGCACAGGAAAAAGCCAAACTTTTAAAGTCATTAGCTCAAGGAAACTACTCTTTTATTTATCTAACTGTTTGGAAAAGTTATAAACAGCAGTCACACCACGTCGTATTCTGAGTAAGGCGGAGCCCATCAGGGTCTACAGCATGGGCGTGGCAGGCCCGTTCGAAGTTTACGCGCTGTAATCAGTAACCTAGCAGGGCACCTGAATGCAGCTACGCACACTCCTGATAGAGAACCAACCCAACTGTTAGTGGCAGTGAGTAGAGGACTCAGACATCTGTCAAGGCACAGAACGAGACGCCAACAATGCACACCAAGTGCCTATGCAGCCTAAAGAATGCTGCATGGTTCAATCAAGTATAGGTACAACAATTAGTGTTATTAGAAAAAGCCCTGTTATTCTCCTCTAATCAAACATTCCACAAATTTCATACTGTAAAAATCTTCTTATACCACATATATAGACTCAGTTGATTAATAATCAAAAAAGCCTATTAAAATAATAAAATGTTTAGAATCACGTGAACATAAATACCTTAAACAACTGCATTTCAACATAAAGCATAAATGTGTATTCATTTATCAATCTTCTGATGCAGAGCCAAGTATGAACTCATGGCTCTTGCATAAACCACACTTATAATGCATTCTCTAAAACATTCGCTTTGTTTCTTTAAAGTGGGAGCTGTTCATTTGTTCAACAAATGTTGAGTGCCCACTACAAGCCAAGCACTGTTCTAGGAATTAGTAAGGACTCTGGCTTTTAGTCAGAGACAGAAACCATTGGAGAGGTCTGAAAAGAGGGGCATGATCTGACTTTAATTTCATCGGGATCACTTTGGTTGGGAGGATGGAAGCAGGGAGATAGGATGTTAAAAAGCTATTACATTGATAAATCCAGGAGAGAGACGATGGGACTTGAACTGAGGAGGTGGCAGTGGAGATGAGCCAAGTCCTGGACACATCTTGAACGTGAAGCAGATATAACATTCAACTCAGCTGGCAGGGGAAGACTGTACAGGCATACCAGAAAAGAGCCCCCCGGCTCCCACACTCGAGAAACGGTGCTACACAGAGCAGACAGGCAGTTTCTACCGTGAAACAAAGCCTGCTTCACCTGAGAATAAATTTGCTACGTGGTTCCTCCTTAATCCAAAACAATATGCGAACCCATTTAAATGCGAAAATATGTAGCCTAGTCCCCAGAGATGTATATATTCTCTTCCTCCGTATGAGATCAACTCCGAACACACCATTGTGGTCAACAAGCTCAACACATCCAAAATAGAACTCACTGACTCCTAAGACCTCGGTTTCTTTAAAATAATTATACCCATCTAAACACAATATTGTAAAGAATCAAAGTAAATGCATTTTACTGTCATCTTACTGAAAGCACCCAGGCCTCTCCTGTTTGGGGCACAGGGAGGCAGCACCGCAGGGCAGCCCCCGCTACAATTTACATCCTCCTCTGCGGACCGAGGCCCCTGCGGCGGGGCAGTGCGCAGCCCAGAGAGGCACAGCCGGCAGTGCATTCTGGGAAAAGACCAGGTTGCATTCCTGCCCTGCCACAATCCTACCTGGATGGTGTTAGGTGAGATTCTTGACCTTTCTGGACCTCAGCTGTTAAGGGGAAACAGGTATCTTAAACCCTTCCACCCCCTTCCTCAAACTGCTTCTTTTGTATTCTTCATTTCCACAGGAAATAGAATCCAGTCTCAGCTTTTTTCCTTTTAAGTTCTCACGCTGTCTTTACCAAAACCTGTAGTTCTTTCTCTGAGCAGCTGTGAACTTGATCACCTTCATCCCGTCTGTCCACCCCCATTGCCTACCCTCACCAATGACCTTGAACAGCCAGCCTTCTAAGTGGTAGGTCTCCTTGCTTCTGCCCTCTTACCCTGTCCTAAATGAAGGCCGGGTCTTCAGAAATGAAGACCCACCTGCAAGGCTTCCCCATGCCTGCAAAATAAAGTCCACACTCTCCACGGCGTGGCAGACAGGGCCCTTCACATACTACTTCCACCAAACCAACTCCAGCCTTATCTCCTTCCATTCCCTCCCCAACACTAAGCCCCTTCTGCAGAATCTGCATACTCTTTCAATGTCGCAGGGCCACAGTATGAGTTTTCCCCTCCACCCCAAAACGATGCTGGTACCTGCCCTCCCTGCATGTCGCAAAACCCACTATCTTCAAGACATCCTCTCCAAGTCTGATTTCACATCATTCACTTCATTTCACGCCAGACTGGGTAATTCATCCTCTCTGCGCTCTCACTGCATCTGGTACCTCGATCTACTACAGCACTTGTGTGAGGCACTATCAGTGGGAGATTTTGAGCAGCAAGGGCCCGGACTTTTTATATGCCTGTACCCTCTCCGCAGGGCCTGACAAAGCCTGGGACATCGTGGAAGGGGTGAGTGACAGTGAGCGTGAGAACAATATCACCCCTCTCTGAATGGAATGCCTGCGCCAGGCTCTGGGGCTGTAAGAGCGGATACGGCAGGCAGAGCTTCTGGCTCCGTGGTCTTCCGTCATCATCAGACTGGAAAGCCAACAAGAAGCATTTGTCGTCCGATGCCCACTCTAGAGCGGTACCAGGAAAACCGCACTTTATGGAATTGTAACCTAAAACTTAAACACTGTCATTCCTACAAGCATATATCCTACCAAAAAAAGAAGAAAGTCCCAGCATGAATAGCTATAAAGAATATACATAGTAGCTGAGATCTTGTTTCTCATTAATAGTAACATTTATTAGCAAATGTAACATAATAAAGAAAGAGCTAACCACAAAAAAGGGGGACATTAATTTAAACATTACGGTTTTAATTCAGAAATTATTTTCCCAAGGCATGAAAACTAAAATGCTTGGGAATATACAAAATATGACCTGTTTCTCTTTCATAAATTATTTTAATACCTATATACCGATATGCTGGGCAATCTCTGGTGCAACATTTACTTCAAATTTAACTAGAAAGTCCTGAAATCAGCTTTCCGTAGTGGAAAGGACTTCATCTAATTATATCTTTAAATGAAATAAAAGGTTACAACACGTTATCATTCTCGCCTCACCAAAAACAAAACAAAACAAAAACCCTTCAATGTCTCGCTCCATAAAAACTCCTGAGCACTCAGTTGTCTCCGTTCTGTTACTGGGTCTCCTGCGTGTCCAGTGAAGGCTCCACAGGTCAGGAAGTCTTCTTACCATATTCCTTAAACAGCTCGTGGCTTTTTCTGTAATTATAGTATTTGACGATTTATTTCACAGTACACTACATTTTTCACTGTAGCTTTCATCCAATTATTTACTCCTGTTTTCTATTGAAGATTTTACAGAGATGAGGAGCTGTGTGATTTTATTTGGTTTTTTAATTGCAAGGCCAGCTTCAACACAAAGAACTGACTGAGACAATGAGATAAGAAAACTGAAGTGATGCCACATACCCAAAAGTCCTGAAGAAGACACTACATATGGAACAAGAATTGAATCTAACCTTGACCACCGCCTGATAACTTCCCCATCTCACTTACCAAGATTTCTAGGCAAGCAAAACTCAACAAGATCGAACTTCCCTTGGGCTACAGAACTGCCATTACTAATCCAGACAGCATCCTGGCAATCCAAAACTGGTGCGCTCTTTACTGACTCTCGGGTCCCCCATACTCATCATGCCTTTATTTCCACCGCCGCTGCCGGCCTCTCAAAACAACACAAAAAACACAGATCATTCTGGTTCCCTTCTTTATGGGCGTACCAGAAAAAAGTTGGAAATATAAGCAACAATTCAGCATCTATCGGTTAAAACAAAGTCACATATTCGAAACCAAACCTAAAATAATAAAAACTCTGTGGAAGGAGGGGATACAAAGCATCTTTGCCCTCTTCCCACACCCTGTTTAGATGTGAAGATGTCCACTTGAACCCCTCTCCTGCTCTCCCTGTCAGCCCCCAACCTGACCGCGCACACGCACAACGGGAAGGACGATTCTTTACCCACCATCCCCAAAATGAGGCCTTTCAAATACATTCTGTTAAAAGCAGTCAGGCCTTTGGCACACATTACCATCTCCTCGTCCAATGCCTCCTACCCTCATCTGACCTGAAACGCTTTTTCTGGGTGTTTTAGTACTATTTGAAATTAGATACCAGAGGCAGACACAACTTTTCTGTGCTTTTCCAGGAGTTAGCAATTCACTGAGTCACTTGAGAATGTCCTTTATACTTATCTTCTGAAGTTTACATTTTGTTTTGGGTTTTGTTTTGTTTTTAAGGAGCAGTGCAGGAAACTGGGGGGGGGAGGTCCGCACAGTCCTTTGCCCTCCCCCCTCCTCCACTTTCCCCTCCCCTCTTTATCCACCCCCAAATGAATGTGAGAACTTCCTGCAATGAGAACACCATGAATAGGACCTGGCATCGAGACAGGAAAGATAGTAGAGGACTATGAATGCTCTGAATAAAGCTTCTATGCAGCCACTAAATTAAAGGAATTCAGGAGCTACACAAAGGGCCTGGCTTTTTAATATATTCAGTCTTTTATTTTACAGTATAATTAAGCAGCACACAAATGAAAGCCTTTCCCAAGGAGCTGGACTGCACTAACAAGGCCAGATGACTCCCCCTACATGCCCCCCATTTCTCTGCTTGAGCTGATGTTGTCCTTACTCTCACACAAACATTTCAGAAGGAAGGTGGCTAGATATAATTTAATCCACCCTTAAGAAGTACAAATTATTTCTACATAGAGGTCAAATTCTGAGGTACCTTCCAGTTTTACTCCTTGACAGACTCCATGCCAACGCACTGAATAAATCTTATGACAGAGATACAAAGCCTAGAAACATGAGCTGGCCCTCTGACCTTCATTGGAATACACATTAACTGTTAGACGGTTGAAACAGCCCAAACACTAGCTGGGAGTAAAACATGTAGCAAAAAACGAGAAGGAAACTATCGTGCATAAAATTTAAGTGGCACCACACAAATAAAGGTAATTTCTGTTTCACTACGCCAGGGCTCAAAGACCCACCAACCCTCGGGGACCAGGCAGAAAACCCACCAGGGAAGCAGTGGGGTGACGGGAGAGGACAGGCACCCCTCATCAGCTAAACCTGTGGACATCAGCACAGAGACCCACTATGGCCAGATCTTCTGATTTAAAAAGAAAAAGAACGCAAACCTTGATTGTCACAGGAAGACTGACAACGTCTAACTTACTAATTTTAAAATATTTTAGACGGTGTCCACAAAACAAAACAGGCCTGTGAGCCACGCGTGGCGCGTGGGCTCTGGTTTTAGGTTTCTGTTCTACGTCCTCCAATAGATGACCCAGCTCAGCTCTCCGGATGAAGATGGCGCGAGTTAAGCAAAACTCGAAAGAAAAAGAAATTCCAAAAGTATACACCCCAACTTTCAATGTACTCCTGTTAACACCACATGGATAGAGTCACAAAAAATCCAGACTACAGGAAACCCTACAGACAAAACGTAAGTTTTATTCAACAAATAATCCGCCAGGGAAAGAGAAGGCAAGGGTGAGAGTGGACATGGAAAGGAGAGGAGTCGGTGTGGGCGAGGGGGGCGGGGGAGGAAGGCGGTGAACCTAAAGTCAAAGAAATTTAAAAGACAGAAAAACCAATCACAAGCTATGGACCACATATGCATCATAATTCAAACCAACAATTTGAGACAACTAGAAATTTGAAGACAGACTACCTATTTGTTGAAAATAGGAATTAGTGTTAATTTTTTAAACAAAAATAACGATGTCATGGTTGTCTTTGAAACGAGTGCCTATATTTGAGAGATACTTAAGAGAAATTTATAAATGAAATTATACGTTGTCTAGGATTTGCTTCAGTATACCCAGGCAGAAGTGGCTCTTGATAAAACACGAGTGGCCAGGGCAAGCAGGTAGTTGCTGACACTCACCAATGAGTCCACAGAATTCAGGACACCACTTTGTCTACTTTTTAAAAAAAATCCTAAAGTAAAAATTCTTTTTCTCTCTCTCCTGACTACTATCTCTTGAGCTCATCAAAAGTTGGAAAATGATTTAAAAAAATAACGAAAACCAAAGAAGGCAGTACAGAAAATAGTCGCTTCAATAATAACTATAAAGAAACTAATTAAACTGCCCTTAATTGAAAAATAATTGACTCTGTGCACAAATGACCCTGGAACCTCTTTTGGTTATGGCTAAAAAGTATTCAAAAGAAGAAATCCTAGGCAGGTATGATCTCACTGAATGCCTCCCGAACAGGACATAAAAATTGTAATGCTGCATTCCAATTTCATTAAAATGGAAGTCGGTTGCTAAAATGCCAAGAGAACACACCGACTGGTATTTTTTAATTTCCTTAATCAAACACACTTGATGTTCGGCACTGCTTATTACTGCTGGGGTGCGTTAGGGATAGACGGGGTGTACAAAAGGGCATGTTTTCATACTCACTCAATGAGAAGTACTGATGTTTCTTTGCTAAGAAAGGGAAAATGGGTGGGTTGGCGTGGGGCAAGAGAGGATAAAGTAAAGCTCTCTGTGAAAATGAATGTGAGCCATTTAAAAGGCTGTGCCTTTACTGTCAGACCATGGCCCACGTTATCTGGGAGCACCTCTGGTCCTCAGTGCAGAGTGGACGGAGCCAGGGTTAGGACGTAGGTGGCTAGGGAAAGCTAGAAAAAGATGGAGAAAGCACGTGCGGGGAGTGTATACAGGTAGGGCAGAAAAGTAGCTGTTCTTAGTGTGTCTAGAATAGAAGACTTGGCAAATAGAGAAAAAACAAGTTACTTTTGTCCTCCCTGTATCCCTCCTAAGTTACCAAATGACAGTCATGGCACCTGTCCTTGAAAGAGAGAAATCTAAATGACATTTTATAACTCGATGGAATGGCTTCCTATTATTCTTAAAATCATTTCCAAACACTAACCGTGCCCTGTAAGACCCTTGCAGTCGTACATAACCTAATGCGCCTATCTACCTATTTTGTATACACTTTAAGGGGGGGTGGGGACAATGAAGACCAAAGGTCTCTGAACACAACAGAACATGGCCCCAGACCACACATACCCATGGCTGTTTCTCCGGCCTTGGCTGGTTCCCCCAATTGGAACACCCTTCCAGGTACCCCTATACCCCAAGCTCCCAAACCCACTATTTATCTCTCAGGTCTCAGCTTAAACGACAAGGACTCACTGCTGTTTAAAACATACTGGATTTCTCTTAGTGGCACACATTACAATTACAATTAAATGATTATTTACGTGTTTGACAAGTCTTTTCCTACCTGCTGTGAAGTAACGAGGGCCCATGTCTGTCTTGTTAAAGACTGGCATGAAGCAGGCACAAGGTCATGAACGCTGTTAGCAAGGAATTGGGGAGAACTCCCCTGCACTGTCTTCTCTGTTTGTTCTATCATCGCCTTTCTCCTTCTGCAATTTGGCTTAAACTCCCGAAAAGGCAGAGGGTCTGTCTGACTCATCCTTTCTCCGGAACCTTCAAAGCACCTTAGACCTTGGGAAGTAAGCACACCACAACCGTTCGACCTGTCTCACTTAATGAGAAGAAAAAATGTCAGTATCCTGCATAAAAACAATTTCTGTTACAAAGATCAGTGACTTGTGAACATAAACAAAATTTTGTGCCAACAACTGCCAGCCCAATAAATATAAAGTTCCTGAGCAAGTAACGCAACAACAAAAACATAAGAACGACGCCACTGCCGTCCCACCAGGCTCTGCAAACCAAAAGCGACACTCCTTTCCCCCAACTCGCAAATGTTACTGCTGTTTGGTAATTCACCATGTTTGATACAAAGAGTGAACAATTATGATTCCTTCTCAAGACTTTCTACCCTATTCCCCAAAACATCTTTACTAAAAATTTACAGAAAACAACTCTGCAACTGGACTATAAAACAACCAGGTGATATAGATACCTCAGTAAATACTTGGCTAATTATACTCATAAGAACAATATAAATGCTAGTTTTTCATTTGTTTCCATTACCACAACTGAAATCTCAGCATCTAGCCCAGGGATGAGCACAAAACAGAAATTCAATGCTTATTACAATTAACAAGAAGAATAATAATAGGTTTAGTGTGGTTTCTTAACAGTATTTACTATTTAATAAAAATGCTCCCTATACAATCTGGTTTATATCTATCTAAACTTACAATCTATCATGTCTTCACATTCACTTTATAAACAGATTCACGTGATGTCACTTTTAACAACCTAGGAATTGAAACTATTCTTCAGAATCAGCTTTTATCTCTGCAAGTGTAATTGACAGGTCATGAGGAAGAAAAAAAGCAAGCTACCTCAGAAGTTTTATTATCCGTAAGTGATTTTATAAAGACAGGAAATAGATATGATGGAAGTTACAATCCCAGCTTTGTCATCTACTAGTTAAAACTTTTCCAGAGGTTTTTTGACCATCATGCATGTCTCTGCCCCTAATGCCCTCCTGCCCAGAAAAAATAGTAAACCCAGGCAACATTAGGGAGGAGGGAACCAAATCCATGCCATCGAAACTGCAACACAAACCTGCCCAATGCAAGCACTGCCAAACCTGTAAAACAGACTTTGATAATCATTTCTCCACCTCCAGGTGACTATCCATCATCCCCTTCCGCTACAGTAAGTGCTTTAGAATAGTCCAAGAAAGGACCACCCTACAGAAAATTCAGTGTAGGTTGATATAACAGTCATCAATTTCCCAAAGAGGACATAAACTATGATTAGATAGTTGGTTCGCTCAAGAAAATGTAGCCCTGACTGGTGTGGCTCAGTGGATTGAGTGCCAGCCTACGAACCCAAAGGTTGCTGGTTCGATTCCCAGTCAGGGCACATACCTGAGTTGTGTCCCAGGTCCCCAGATGGGGGCATGTGAGAGCAACTGATTGATTCATCTCTCACACATCAATGATTCTCTCCCTCTTCTCCCTTCCTTCCATTCTCGCTAAAAATATATTTTTAAAAAAGGTAAGAAAATGCATATTGCAGTACAATAAGTATTACAACACTCAATAAGTATTGTAATACTTATTTGACTCAGTTTTCCCTACCTTCTAATTCACTATGAAAATTGAGACTCAACCTCATGAATTATCCCTTCAATGAATCTTTATCAATCCTTTCTCAAAGAGGTAGGTGTTCCTCTTCGCACCCACAGAACACTCCCTTCATGGTACCCATAATTCCACCTCCTCTTAGTTCCTTCCAGACTTCCCTTGGTTTATTTTTTCCCTCTCCACCCATCCATCATCCTTAGCCTCTCTCTTTCCCCTCAGAGTAGAAACAATGTTCAAGGTTCTTCAGGACCACGTCCCTTCCTTCTTCTACTGAGGTATAGCTCACACTTAGTAAAGCACCCAAACCATAAGGGTATACTCGGCACGTTTCCATACACGTATATACCCAGGAAACTGAAACCCAGAAAACTACAGACAACACTGTCAACAACAGAGGGGGCTCAAGCCCCTCTCCTCAAGTTACCCCCGAAAGGTAACAACCACTATGGTCACCAAACGTTACTTTTGCCTGTTAATTGACCCTCCTAAGAATGTAGTCCCAGAGCATGTCTCTTTCATAACTGACTTCTTCCACTTGTGATAACCCATCACCAGGACAGTCCTCAGAGCCCTCGCTTCACGCTGCCCACTTACCTACCAATTTCATTCACTCAAAAGACTTCAGCTGCTACCTAAGCACAGATGGTCCCTGAGCTCCTCAGATGTACCTGGATGTCCTTCAGGCACCTTAAATTTAACACATCCAAAATACATTCACCAGCTCTCCCCGCATCCTAAAGCCAACGCTGCATTCTGCCTCTACTCTGCCTGTTGGTTAACGGGGTCACAGTCAACCAACCCAGAAACCCCCAAGTCACTCTGACATACAAAACCCTGTCATCGGGTCTCTGCTTCCCAGGAAGCCTTTCCGAAACATTCCACTTGCAGGGAGAGGGGTTTGTTGAGCTCTCTGGGTTCTCCTGGCGCTCTATAAATGCCTTCATTAAGGCACTTCAAGTTTTATTATAACTGTTTATGTAAATTTCCCACACACACATAGCAGATAGGAAAGCCTTGACATTCAAAAGGCATTCATCCTGAGAGCTTCATAAATTTAATATAAACATTCTTTTTAGACCTCTTCTAGCATTTATTCTGAGTGTGGGAAAAAAGGCTCTTATAAGAAAACCAAGTAAATAAATAATGTTTCTATCACCTTCCTGAGAGTAACCGCACATATGGTAAGCAGTGGAAAGCAAAAAGGGCCACTGAGATCCAAGAGCGGGGTGCTGAACAGGGTCCATTTACCAGTTAAAGGGATGACTACACTCAGCTTAATACGTATTACCATTTCAAACTCATCCTCAGGAAAAGCATCTCAACTGCTAAATAACTAACTATCAAAAGCGGGAGACACACCTTCATTCATTCTTGTATCACCAACTCCTGAGTACAGTGCCAGGTCCCCAAGCTTTACTGAGTTAGTGATATCCCCTATACAATCTCGTTTCCTGCTTTCATGAACCTACAATTCTCCCGTCACTCAAACTGCAAACTTGCCATCTTAGAGCTTCTGTTGCCAAAACAGCCAATTACCTATGGAGTCCTGGGATAACATTTCATCTGTCTCCTTTTTCCCCTCCACTGCTCTAGTTCAGGCCCTCGGTCTCTCACTAAACCACACGAGCTCCTACTTTTTAAGTTTCCTTCCACCAAGTCCAACAGCCCCAACTCCTGACAGTCCAATGTAGAACTTCTTAAACTGTATTGTGTAGATGAGTCACCTAGGGATCTTGTTAAAATGCCATTTGTACAGTAAGTCTGAGTGGGGCCTGAGACTCTGCCTTTCTAACATGCTCCCAGGAGATGCTGACGATGCTGTCCTGGAACACAGTGCGCCTAGCAAGCAATCAACAACCAGAGGCCAGATGACCATCAGTCAGGAATGTATAAACACGGATTTCCACACTAGGAAACGTCAATCAGAAACCTATCATATGAGCATGAATTTCTACACTAGGAACCATCCATCAGAAACCTATCACATGAGCACGGATTTCTACACTGGGTGAGAAACCGGACTAGATGTCCCCGGGTCCCTTCCAGTGCTCAGAGTCTGTGGCCTCCCTGGGATATCCATGACGTTCCCACTGATTTTTCATCCATGAAGCCTGGCAAAGCGACAC